>JAPKLW010008067.1:0-13950 GCA_026898455.1 Plectranthus barbatus | reverse complement strand
CATTTATTTCAAATTCCTTGAAGTACTATCAGTCTTATTACAATCCCTTTCTTTTGAAAATATGATTTTGTTTCCCATTGAGGTAATTGCTTCCGCTACTATTTATCTATCATTCTTATTGGAAACATAAAATATTTCGACTTACTTCCAAGTCCTTGTTCTTTCTAATCAAACGGCTTCCGCTATTCTCATTTATCATTCAAGGTTGATTTTGAATTATTTCTACATCATTGTTGCTTTGATTATTGTCAAATTATTTTAAATCATTAAAACCCTTAGCGTGCATTGTTTGCACGTGGGTCTGTCATATAGGCCCAATCTCAATAATAATACAGATTTGAAAACTCTACAACTAATTCTTCTTTTTGAGACAGAAAATAGTTGTATCAAAATTCTATTTTCCAATTATTAATTATCTCCTCTCGGTCTCAAATTAATAACTATAAACCTAATCCAATTTTCATCTCTCGATCCTTCAATTGAAAATAGATTTTAAAATCAAGACCATAGAATTTGAACCAATTAATTAGGGTTTAGATTTAATTGAATTAACACATGCTAAAGAGGATGGAGAAAACCCTAGAACCTGTTAAGGGTTCTAGCCTAACATAATTGAAATAAACATTGCAATAAAAATAAATAAGCTTACTTGAATCATTAAAGAAATAGGAACCATCAATGTCTTGAAAAAAAACTCCAAAGCTCAATTATTCTAAGTATAATAATGCATAAAACAAGATAATTTTCGTGCCTAAGAGTTCATATTTATAGAGGGGGGAAAGACCTAATTTGAGTATTGGGTTAAAATAGCAAAAACTGCCAAAACAGGCCAAAAATAGCCTTCTCGGACATCTGTGTCGATTGACAGGCAGGCTGTCGATCGACACAACCTTCAAGATTGAAATCCGGGCTGAATTTGTGAAGTTTCTGAAATTTTGACCTCTGTTTCGATCGACACAAATCCTGTCGATCGACACAGAAACATCTGTCTGCGCAGTCTCACGGTTTTGGCCATAACTTCCTCTCCTAAACTCCGATTGACCCGATTCCAGTTGCGTTGGAAAGCTAACTCGAAGATCTTTCAAATTCCATGCTCCATTAGCTCAGATTCCATCTTTGGAAGAAGTCGTGACTGTTCCTTTGAACATCATCTGCTTTCAGTACGGATTTCCAATGAATTTGGCCTAAAACCTACAAAAATCACCCATCAAAGGCATAACACCCTCTAAAGTAGACTCATGCACAAAAATAAGTAAAAACATAACATAAAGTACTTGAAACAATGGAGAAAAATATAGATAAGTGAGTATAAATATGAGCTTATCAGAGTGCAAAGCAGAAGTGCATTGCAGACTCCACCATGGAAGCCGAATATGTGGCAGCTTCTGAAGCTTCAAAAGAAGCGGTATGGTTTCGAAACTTCCTTCTGGAGTTGGACGTGATTCCTAAGTTGCCCAAGATAATCACAATATACTGTGATAACTCGGGAGCTGTGGCTAAATCAAAGGAACCACGAACTCACAGAGCAACAAAACACATTGAAAGGAAGTACCATATTATACGAGAAATCGTAGCAAAGGGTGATGTGCTAGTAGAGAAGATTGATACAAGAAATAATCTAGCGGATCCATTCACAAAGGCTCTGCCTCAGAAGGTCTACGAGATGCATGTACGTAACCTTGGGCTGAGGGAAATGCTATCCACATCGAATGTTTGATGTAATAGCTAGATTAGTTTAGACGCGTTATACTCTGGAAAGCACCTGTATAATGCTTTGAGTATAAGTGGGAGATTGATGGATTTATATAGTGAAAGCATTATGATTGGTATATTATGTACAAGTTCGATTGGTTAATATACTGGGAATCATAAATGTTGTATGTTCATCTCCTGTCTAAATTAACAAACATGTGTCGCAAACGCAATTATCCTCTTATCTCGTTGATAGGGAGATCATACGGTGTGTAGAAGATCACGGAATATCGTATGGATTGTTTGACCTAGCGAGATATAAATAGTTATCACAGCTGAGATAGTTCCAGGATAAACTGTCGGTGTAGGCTGCAGCATACGCAGTAATAAGCATCTTATCTTGGATGGCTTGGTATGCTGGTGTGGGGCACACATTGATAAGGACCTAAGTCGAGATCGATTCTTTTATCTGACATTAAAAGAATCTAGATCTCTATAGCTTGACGAGATCCTAAGCCTAAATGAAGGTACAGAAGTATATGCAGATTGTGTATTACTTTGAGTTGCAGTGAAAGGCTCTAGTTGAGCTTGTATATCTTTATCTTGGGTAATAGCAGTTTGTGTATGACTGTCAGGTACTGGAACTAGGTAACCACATCCAGTATAGGATGGTGACATTCCCTGAACAGCTCAAAAGGTTCGTTATGCTAAGTCCTGCAGGCTGATTAAGTTCAAGCATGAGTGAAAAGGTCTGAGTGGATTGATTCAGGAATATAAGATGTTAATTAATTAAATAGCTTGTCAGAGCTTAAATTAATTAACGAATGTCTGTAACCTTAAATGTGGGGATATACCGAGCCCATGCAACCTGTACCTCAAAACGTGGTAGCAAATAGGTAGGACAGTATTGATTCTCTGGTGGAATGAATCAATATTAATTAATTAATTATATTTTGGGTTGAATATGGGAATTAATTAATTGATAGGCCTTATTTGCTATTTGCATTTTGGTCCCTGGTCTGGCCCATGAAACTCAAGCCCAATAGGAGTCCAGTATTTTCCTATAAATAGGCCTCAGTTCCTCAGATCTCAACACACCACAAGATCACAAGTTGCACACAACAAACCATGTTTTGGGAGCTGTGGTGATCAACTAAGATCTGAGAACGAGGAGGAAATTATGCTTCTCAACCGGGCAAGGGATCTGATAGAGAATCTTCACCAGATTTTCAGATCGACTTAGGATACAGATCAGAAGATCAAATCAGGAGGATTTTTCTTCTCTCTCTCCTCATTTTCGAAAATAATTATTTTATTTTCTTAAGATTTATTTCCTCAATCTGTTAGGAATTAAATCTTTGTGCGTGGGAAAGATCAAAGGGAATCTCCGCGTACGCGTTCTTCAGAGTTCATCGATCCAGGTATTCCGCATAAACCTTCTTATGCATAATAATATAGGAGCATGCTAGGATTAATCATAGGCATAGCAATTTATTTTTGATATTCTAATTAACGATCCTTGGCAAACAGACTTTGTGATTCAGTTCACGAATCCCTTCACGGTGTTGGGCAGTTATTGGCATAATGACCTTGCCCTCCGCAAGTATAACATCGAACTGCATTTCCCTGGCAACCTCCCATATGCCTTCTGCCACACCTTTGGCAGTTCTGCGGCCCTGCCTGATCACGCATTTGAGCCTGGTGAGGGTTGAATCTCTGGAAGTTCTGCTGATCTGGCCTCCCTGGAAGTTCTGTTGTCGTCCTTGGTCATGGCGTTTCTGACTGCCCTGACCTTGCACGAATTGCCTTGGCGGCTCCTCCCATTTATTTTTCTGAATTGGAGTCGGGGCCTGTACTTCCTGAGCTCCCCACTCCGGCAGCTTCTTCATATTCTTGGAAGCTTCAATATCCAAGGCATTGCTTAGCAGTTCTTGATAACTCAGGCCTTTCATGGTTGCCAGCTGCGTGCGGATCTCCTTGCACAAACCATCTCTAAAATTTTCTGCCATCTTCTATGGCGTGTCCGCCAGATGCGGCGCCATCTGGAGCAACTCTCCAAACTTAGTATCATATTCTTCCACCGTCAATTTCCCTTGCTCAAATAGGAAAAATGCTACTGCTCTTTCCTTCCGATATTGCTTCGGAACATATTTCTCAAAGAAAACCTCCTTGATTCCTTCCCAGCTCAAATGGTCTCGTTCTGCTGGTGCGACAGACTTAACATAAGTCTCCCACCATCTATCTGCCATTCCCTTTAACTGATAAGACATACAGTTTATCTTCTCATCCTCAGAACACCTCATATGCTTGAAAATCTTTTCAAGCTCGCTTACCCAATCTTCTGCAGCTGTGGGGCCTCCAGTCCTATCAAATGTCAGGGGCTGCTGCTTCCTAAATCTTTCCACTCACATGACTGATGAAATTTCTGGTGCATTTCCTAGGGGTGGTGGAACTAGTCCTTGCTGCCCTGCAGCGCTCTCATCATCTGACAAAATTTCAAATTCTTCATACCCTTGGTTAAATGGGGCATCCTCCCATAGTGGTTTCTGACGTGCCTCTAGAAGTTCACCCTCCAAAGAGCTTGTCAAAGAATAAATTGTCAACCCGGTTCCTTCTCCGCTTCGCCTATTAGAGTACTAAAGTACCGAGTGAAGTTGTGTAGCTAGGTAAATTTCAAGTCGTTGAGTTTTGTCTAAAATCCTAAGAAAGCAATGTAAATCTAACTAACCAAACATAACAAATCATCATCATTTCATCAACAACTCACACAATCAATATCCAATCACCGGTAAATCAAGACAACGAAGTACGCAATTAAAGAAAAGAGGATGTTGAATCAAGTTTGGATGCAATCCATTAGGTCGATATTTGTTGTAAACTCAATTTAATTCCTGTGAGGATGGACTCTCACCCTACCCTAGTCGATCCCCTATCACGGTGAACCGATCGTTGATGAAACTACCACCTCAAACAGTCACGTTATCGGCTATAGCTCACTCCAAAAGGAACGTGAATCATTGCCCTATGCAATCTACCCGCACATGGATTGGATAAAGTAACACAAGGAAACATGCTAATCGCGACACTCATATCCGCGTAACGGCTGCAATACTCGTATCAATCATCACCTAAGTTGGCTAATACCTACACTTAGGGATTGTGAAAAGGCTCTAGCATGCTCCAATCTCACATAGAAAGGTAAACAAGCAAAAATCAATTCTAATTTCATGCATCCTCTCTCAAGTCAACATCCAATAGAAGTTTAGCTCATCATATCCATCAATTGTGCAATTACAAAATAGGAATTGTTGAAAATCATTACAATTGAGAATAGAAAGAAGATTCTTCCCTAATTTGGTCTTGTGTCTTGATCTACCAAGCTTGATTCTTCAAATTTCCTCCAAGGAATGTGGTTGAAGCTCCTTGGTTGTGATGAGAAGAAAGGTAGTTACGATCGTGAGAGAGAATTCTAACTTCTCAAAATGAAATATGACCAAAAGTTTTTTTCTAATTTCAATTCTCCCCCTTTTACAGACAAGAAAAATGACCCTCGGATCGCCCAGTCGAAGAATGGCTCGCCCGGTCGAAGTTAGAAATTGCCAATTTGTTGAGCAACAGGGCTGCTCGCCCGGTCCAAAATGAGCTCGACCGAGCCTCTCCTTGAACCATGGCTCGGCCGAGCCTGCACACGCTCGGCCGGTCGAGCTCTCTGAAATGCAGCTCGGCCGAGCCTGCACAAGCTCGACCGATCGAGCTCTCTGAAATGCAGCTCGGCCGGTCCTGCACCGGCTCGGGCGGGCGACACCTCAAAACCTCCAACTTCGTGCGATTTTCCACCAAAACTCCACCGAAAATGCTCGATTATGCTCAAAACTGAACCTACACACATGAAACACACAAAACACGAAAACAAAACCAAAACACAACCAACCATGAAGAAAAACCTATGATACGGGCGTAAAATAACCAAAACAAGCACACAAACACACCAAAATATAGGTCAATTTATGCACGTATCAGTTTCTCATAAATTGGTTGTGGGTTGGCTCTCCCACGTCCCCTGCCTCTTTGGCCTCTACCTCTACCTCGGCCACGGCCTCTGCCACGGCCTCTTCCTCTGCCCTGCTCAATATAGTCCATTTGTTCTCTCTGCAAAACAATATTAATCAGCACCTCACAATAATCCCAACAGAATATCCAATACTCAATCAAAAGCTCTTTAACAATTCACCAATCAATAATAAAAACAAATCAGTCCTTCAATAACCAAATAGTTTTGCATCACATCGTTCTTCTTGTCAATCCCCATAACAAGGTCCACAAAATGACAACACACATCAATAATAACTTCGAAAGGTCCAAAACAAAATACAGAACAACTGAAACGATAAAATCATAACATCAATCACTCAGATCCCTCAGACGGGTCCTCCTCCTCATCATCATCATCCTCTGACTTCATCGCCTCCTTCCCTCTATCCTGGCCTACCATCCTCCTGCCTCTACTTCCCTCAGTGTCGCTGGACAGACATATCGGAACCTGACTCGTACCATAGCCATGAACAGTCACATAACCACCAAACATGTCCTCCTGTCCGCTCGGAGTCGGTCTAGGCCACATCTCCATTCTGTCCCATCCTGAATCCTGGGCCGACTTAGCCCTGCTGGGACCTGCCATGTCCTACTGCAGCTGCTATACAGATGGTGCAGACAGTCCACTACAATCCAAAAGGTAACGCCGGATCTGGATGCAGCGAAGGAGACTGAACCGATGCTATGGAATCACAGAATGCATAAGGATCATAAGTGCCTCCCTATGGATACCCGGGCGAAAATGGCCTATATGTTGCTGCAGGCGTACTCGGTACTGCTCGCACTCTCGATCGCGGTGTAGGTGCATGCACAGATGCAACCTGGGCATCAGCTGGCGCTGGCGACATAGCTGGGGTCCTAGATACATGTGTGCCTCTGGAAGATGCTGGCAAAGGGCTCCCCTCCGCAATCACCTTCTGTATCAGATCTGCCATGAATCGCCTGTAGCTCCCCATAGTACCTGTCTCACTATCGCAATGCCATCGAGTCAATGATAACATCCAGTTAGTCCACCTGTTCGGCATCAAGTTTATTATTCTCTCCACTGCTTCCCTATCCGTCACTCCTGAATATCGCACTCTCTCCCTTAAGGCCAGGTATTCCACCAGTGCTGACACGAGGTTCTCCTCGGGAAAAGGAAGGTGCTCTCTGAATCGTCTCACAATCCTGTCCTGGGGTCCATCTGTCACCAAAACAATTTATATACGATCAGTATGAGGTCATACAGAATAAATACACCACCCACCCTGCTGAGGTTCCTTCGGATCCTCGCATATACTAACTCACTCCAAGTCTGACTACATTTGCCAGTCTCACTATGTACATTCTGTACGACTACAAGTTAGCTTGTAGTTTCTACAAGTCATTTCACTCTCACTACTCAATCAAATCAACACAATAAGGAAATTTTCAATTTCCACACCTAAAGTCAAGTTCTAAGTTCGATTATCAAAATGCTTTCTCATTCCACTCTTACAACACCAACTCTCCATAACTTCATCAATCGAATAAATGCCTTTTCAAGGCCCACAGATAATTAGTCATTCATGACCTGTCCCAGTCATCCCTTAATTCATCATCAAATTATGGTGTACTATAGCTCAATACTCATCTAGCACATCTATAGCCATATTACCAAAATTTTAAATACTTGTAAATAATTCAATTATCAATCAATAAATTCAAACTCGTTTCACACTTTAGAAAAAGTCACCTCTCCGGTGCCAAATGAACATAAACTTTCATCTTTTAAACCTCAAAACCTTCTCAACCCATAAAATTTTCCCTTTTCATATTCACAACTTTCAGACCCAACACTTCATCACTTCTATCAACAACCAGTATTAGCACTCTTGCTTAATACAAAATCAATTCCATTCAAATCAACCGACCCTTTTCACTCCGTATAAAATTAGTTATCTTTCAACTCTTGATTCACTTTCAAAAGATTCAAAATATTTCAAGACATTCAAATCGTAGTGAAATTGCAAGCAGGGAAACTTTTAAATTTTGAAAACATACCTCAGGTGGCGCAGGATGGAGTAGGGTGTAAACATGAGCGAATACTTCACACGACTTTTAACTTCAAAACATTTCTAAGACTCGAAGTTTTCAAAATACTTCAAAAATTTGTTTGAAATTTTCAAAACTCAAGCTCTGATACCACCTCTGTAACGCCCCCAACTTACCTTCCCGAATTCGGGGTCGCGTTACATTGATGTTTCAGATTTTATCAAACATCTCTCCAAACAGATAAATAAGCGGAAGATTTAATGAAGATAGAAGATAATTAGAAATAAGAGTAATTATACTTCGAGTCATGAGTTAAGTAAAAATAGAAAGTTATACACGAACATGCCAAAAGATGGGAAGGGTTAGTTTTAAGAGAGTGTAGCAGATTGTGTGCAACGTGGCGGAGATATGCATATGATGATGCATATCTCAGGATCTATTAGTTTTCAAAATTCTTCACTTCACCTGTTTACACCCCTGCTCGCCCATCCTCGCTGCTCAGCCTGCGTATTTTAGAAATAATACGAGGGGCTGAGTACTAATGTACCCAATGAGAAACATGCCCGAAAACATACATTTTAAATAGGAGACATGCTATGCAACTCACACAGATAGACATGGGGTTTTATTGAAAGAAACCATGCTATCTAAAACATTTTATTTTGCACGTGCTATTTACAAGTTATCTTATCTTTTTCAGTGTTGTAACTGGAAGTTGGCCGACTTCCAAGTTACGATGATCAGTTAGGAATGCATTCACACTCAACCTACTGTCATCTAAGTGCATTAGTCTCAGAAATTCATTTTGAGACCCGATCGTTTTAATAATAATTACCCGATCCAAACACTAGAGGACACTCCACCTCATTCCAACAACACATGGGACAATTCACCCAAATCAATATCAAGGGGCTTCCAACCCTGTTCACTAAATGAGTTCTAGCGCAGTTATGGAAACCTGGTTCTAAACTCATTAGTTATACTCTCTGCCGATGGGAATCGGCAGAGGACAGATATAATAGCACAAAACATGCATAGCAGTCTCAATTTAAATCAAAACAGTTTCAACACATTTTTGGAAAAGAAAACACGCATTTTCATTTTACTGAAATAGTTTCCCACCTTGTTCTTGGCTTTAAGTATAGATGTCTTCTCCTAGTGAGAGCTCAACTGTCATTGCTTTCAACCTCCTACAATTGTTTAGGATTACTCAAGTCAGTATGAATGATCTAGGACAGTAATATCTTAATCAATAATAATCGAGACTCGAAAAGGATTAAGGTTGGATAAGAATTATGAAATAAATCTCCTGCTCAAGCCTCTGATTTAACCGACAGGGATCTGTGTCGGTCGACACACCCCTCGGTCGACACAGGCTCCTCCCAGTTGACACATTACTTGGATCGTCTCTGTGTCGATCGACACAGGTCTCTGTCGATCGACACACTCTTCTCGACCGGACATGTCGATCGACACGAGTGTGTCGTGAAACCCTTATCGACTAGCCCTTGTGTCGATCCACATGAATCTCTGTCGATCGACACAACTGTGTTGAAATACCCTTGATTGACTAGCCTCTGTGTCGATCGACACACACCTGTGTCGATCGACACAGGTCGTCTTCTCCACGGGTTCGTCGGAGAACTGACCCTGCAACTTGCCGTTTCTCACAATTTTTCCGACCGATTTCACATGCAATCACATATTCTTTCTCCCTAGACACTCTAGAACACGATTACAATGAGAAAATATCTAAAATACAAAGAAAATTGGAAGTGAAGAATAGCTCACCGGAGCTCCTCCTCTCACGGCGGCAAAGGCGAATTCCGGTGATGAAACTTGAGTTTCTCGACGTCTAAAGGCTCCCTACACGATGGGGAACACAAATCTAGCACCAAAACATCGATTAATGGCCGGAATAACAAGATTTAAATCTTAACATCTCAAATTCGAAATTGAAACTCACCTCACCTTCTCTCTTCAATATCTCTCTCGTTTCTCGTCCTCTCGGAGCCCATGAGTACTCAAGCTGAAGCTTGGAACAAGAGCTACACAGTGGTGGGGTTTGCTTGGTCGGAGATAGCCAGTGTTGGCCAGAATTTGGCCGAAAATGCGACGGTTTTGGGGTGAGGTTTGAAGGGTTTTGCTCTTTCTCTCTCTCAGGACTTGGTGTAGTCGACAATATTTCCACAATAAATTTTCAGCGGCTTGGAAATATTGTCGACTACAATTGAAGCATAAGGAATATTCTTCATCTGTTCACGTTCCAATTCATTTTTAGGTCATTGCATGAGACAAACTTATCTCCCTTCTGGATTGGAACGATGCTAGATGAGCACTTTTCCATCCTAAACCTTTCAAGAATTTTATTGATATATGCTTTCTGAGACAACCCCAATATTCCTTGAGATCTATCTCCGAATATTTCTATTCCGATCACATAATTTGCCTATCCCATATCTTTCACTTCAAAGTTCTTTGAGAGAAAGTTATTGGTTTCATATAATAAACCAAGGTCATTAGTTGCAAGCAAAATATCATCAACGCACAGGATTAGAAATATTAGCTTACTCCCACTGACTTTCAGATAAATACACCGAACAACAGTGTTTTCCTTAAATCCAAAAGAAGTTATGGTATCATTGAACCTAAGATACCATTGGCGAGAAGCTTTCTTTAGCCCATATATTGACTTCTTGAGTTTACACACCATATGTTCTTTTCCTTTAATGGAAAAACCTTCAGGTTGATCCATATAAACATCTTCTACTAATTCCCCATTCAGAAAAGCTTTCTTAACATCCATTTAGTGTAACTCTAAATCATAATGAGCCACCAAAGCCATAATAATTCTAAAGGAGTCCTTCTTGGATACAGGCGAAAAGGTTTCTTTATAATCAATACCAATTCTTTGAGTAAAACCTTTAGCAACAAGTCAAGCTTTATACTCCCTCCGTCCCATTGTATTAGACACGAAGGGAGTGGCACATGAACCAAGACAAAAAAAAATGATTGTTTAAAGAAAGATTAATACTAAAAATGTTAATAAAATAAACACTAATTAAAAACTTAAAAAATTACTATTTCATTACAATTTTGCGCTAACCATAATGCCCTCTTCCTCGTCGTGTTCTTCGTTTCTCTCTCTTCATAGAATTGATTGATACAGATAAACCTAAAATTAGCCAGTGCATGTATCTCTAATCGATCAATCGTACTGAATTTTCTATTTCCTCTTTCATTTTGTCGGTTAGAATTTTTCCCCCTTCGGAGTTGCGGTTCGACATCATCATTGGTGAGAAGCGACGACGGTGGTGGTGAGATATGTTGGTGCGAAGCGATGATGGCGGGTAGTGTGACACCGTGTAGTTGCAGGCAAAGGGTGGTGAGAAGTGGCAGGTGGTGAGAAGCGACGGCGGCGGGTGGTGAGACACCGTGTAGTTGCAGGCAAAGGGTGGTGAGAAGCGACGGCTACTGCGATGGTGATGCTGGATTGGAGGCTGGTGGACGGCGGTGAGAGGCGGTGGTCGTGAGTTTGTGTAGAGGATTTAGGATCGAGCAGCGGCGCAGGAAATCTGAAAATGAGAATGAATTTAGATGGGTGGGGATTTAGGGTTGGGTAGGATGGGAATTTGTAGAAAATTTCGGGGTAGGGTAGTAATTTTAGGTGTAGTTAATTTTGATTAAGTTGTGTTAATTTTTTGCCAAATTAGGAAACGTGTCTAATAAATGGGATGGATCGAAAAGGAATACGCGTCTAATATAATGGGACGGAGGGAGTATCTTTCAATATTGCCTTTAGAATCGCATTTGGTCTTGAAGACCCACTTACATCCGATTCTTTTACAACCTTC
Source organism: Plectranthus barbatus (assembly GCA_026898455.1). Lineage (NCBI taxonomy): Eukaryota > Viridiplantae > Streptophyta > Magnoliopsida > Lamiales > Lamiaceae > Plectranthus > Plectranthus barbatus. The sequence goes on along the minus strand of JAPKLW010008067.1, from coordinate 2,299 downwards.
CGACAAATCAACAAGATCCCAAACTTCATTATGTGCCATTGATCTTAACTCTTCTTGCATCGCCTCTTTCCATTTCTCACAATTGATACTTTCTATGGCTTTTGAAAATGAAACTGGATCATTTATATAAATTCCAATGTCATAATCTGACTCATGAAGATATACCACACAGTCAATAGAAATAGCAGGTCTGCGATCTCTTGTCGACCGTCTTAATGTTATTTGATGTGTTTCATTCGGTACATCTTCATTGATATTGGCTTCATTATTGAGAGCATTATCATTTAATTGTTGTTCTTGCAAATCATCTTGCGGTTCAACAATTGAAGGAACAACAGCTTGAGAAGAAGGTTTGGATAAAGGTATTTAACCATAACTTCTTCAATGACCACTTTTCGTGGTTCTACACTCCCGCTGGCTTCGCCATTCTCAATAAATCTTGCATTTCTAGTTTCAACAATTCTTGTACTATGCTTAGGACAGTAAAATCTATATCCCTTCGATTTTTCTGAATATCCAATGAAAAAACAACTAATGGCTCTTGGATCCAATTTCTTTTCATGTCGGTTGTAAAGTCTTATTTCTGTCGGGCAACCCCAAACATGCAGGTGCCTCAAACTAGGTTTCCTGCCCGTCCATAGTTCGAAAGGGGTCTTAGAAACTGCTTTGCTAGGAACCCTATTCAGTAAGTATACTACAGTCTTTAAAGCATACATCCACAAAGAAGAAGGTAAAGAAGAATTACTTATCATACTCCTTAACATATCCATTATAGTACGATTACGTCTTTCAGCAACACCATTTTGTTGCGGTGTACCTGTCATAGTGTATTGAGCACATATACCACGCTTTTCAAGGAATTTAGCAAATGGACCTGGGCATTGACCCGATTCATCATATTTGCCATAATATTCACCACTTCTGTTAGATCTAATGATTTTCACCTTTTTATCTAATTGTCTCTCAACCTCATCAATGAATATTTCTAAAGCATTGACAGATTGAAATTTTTCTTGCAACAAATAGATATAACAGTAACGTGAAAAATCATCAATAAAAGTGATGATATATTTATCCTTCCCAAAAGAAGGAACATCAAAAGGCCCACATATATCGGTGTGTATTATTTCAAGAAGATGTCCATTTCTTGTGGCTCCTTTCTTTGTATGCTTTGTAAGTTTTCATTTAATACAATCCACACAAACATTAAGATCAGTAAAATCTAAATTCAGAAGATTTTCATTCTTTACCAATCTTTGTAACCTTTCTTTGGAGATATGCCCCAAACGTTTATGCCACAAGTAAGCGAAACTTTCATTAGTTAAACCACGTTTAGTTCCAACATTATGATGCATAGTTAAACGAGTTTCAGCAAAAACATGATCAAGTTTAGCGTATATAACCCATCAATTAAGATACCGAAACTGAAAAGACGATTTTGTTTGAATAAACTAAAACATCCATTTCCAAAACTGAAAGAGAAACCAAAAGAGTCAAGTTTCTATACTGAAACTAAATTATGAGAAACAGATGGAACATAAATAGTTTCAAACAAATCTAAATAATTTTCGGTATCTAAAAATGAATGATAGGTCCCAATAGCTTCAACTTGAGCTTTGACTCGATTCCTTATATAGACAAAGCTCTCATTTGAATTTGTGCTTCGGGTCGTAATGAATCCCTGCATCGTATTAGAAACATGAGTGGTAGAGCCAGAATCAAGCCACCAAGTATTATTAGGAACTTCAGTTAGGTTAGATTCAAAACATACAAAGACATTAGATATACCTTTCTTTTCGAACCACGCCTTGCATTTCAGACAATCCTTTTAAAAATGTCCTGGTTTTCTACAAAACCGGCATTTGAGACATGCATCTGTTCATCCCCAATGACTTGAGCCTTACTGCAATATTCATCGTTTCAATGATGTGCTCATGCATGCTACGGGAACCATCAAATTTCATGGTGGTTAAGGTAGCCATTAGGGTCCCAACAACACACTTGTCCGCAATCTGAGAACGTTCTTTCACAGATTTCATGAGTTCCTTAGCACTTTCAGTGTCAGGAATGGTAGATTTGATATTATTTGCCACACTAATTCGCATAAACATTAGGCTTAGATTGTTCGATTTTACCCAAGCATCATGTGCGGACTTTTCAGTAGCACTCCTAGTATCAGTGATAGCAAGCTTCTCAACTTCAAGTACTGAATCAAGGTCTAAAACACCAAGATGAAATCGCACTTGTTCAGACCAATTAGAGAAGTTGAGTCCATTAAATACCGGAACAGACGAAGCAT
>JAPKLW010008066.1:0-13951 GCA_026898455.1 Plectranthus barbatus | reverse complement strand
AGTGGCCCCTGTGTCTATAATCCAAGATGAAATGATTGTGCACTGACCTGCCATATTAACAGCTGTGTCTCAGTTTAGATAATCCCTGATTTGGGCCAGCTGCTCCACGGTCAGGCTCTGCGTTGCGTGTGCCTCGTGGCTCGTCGAGGTCTCAACATGAGCTGCTTTGTATTGCTGCGGCGATTTCTTCACATATTTTTTTTCCGTCTTTCTTTCCCTTGGTTCTTCTGCTCTCCGGGTACCCGACTATTTCATAGCAAGTCTCAATCGTATGCCAAAGCTTTCCACTATTTCCACACTGTGGCGGTGCCTTATCTCTCCCTCCTTCACGCCGATCCGTCGCTGAAGCATGCCTTTGCACCTGGAAGGCTGCGCCATCAACCATAGGGTTTCTGGAGTTGGTGATGCACCTCTGCCTCTCGTCTTCTGCTACGAGGTGGTATACGATGCCGAGGCTCGGTAGTGGCGTCGTGCTGAGAACTTGGCTCCTTATGGTATTAAAGGTATCCTCCAGTCCCATAAGAAACTCATAGATGCGCTCACGTTCGACCTTCTCATTGACGAGCTTGGCGATATTGCAAGTGCATAGGCCACATGTGCACTTCGGCGTGGCTGAGACAGCGTCAATGTCGTCCCATATTGCCTTTAGCTTTGTGTAGTACGCTGAAACGGAGAGTTGCTCTTGTCGGGTGAGGGTGAGTGTCCTCTTAAGTTCATACGCCTTGGGTGCGCTCTCCTTCCCGAATCACTCTCCGAGATCCTTCCAAATTTCGACAGCTGTTTTGGTGTGCTTTACACTGTTTCTGATCTCCTTATCCATCGCAACGATCAACCAACCCTTCACCATTGCGTTGCATCGTTTCCAGAGTAAGAGATCCCCGGAATTATCGTCCGGTATGGGAATCGATCCGTCAACGAATCCGGATTTGTTTTTCGCCAATAAGCAATTCTCCATCTCCTCAAGCCAGTCGCCATAGTTTCCGTCATTGAGCACATCTGTCACGTAAACGTGGCTCGGATTATCTGACGGACTTATGTAGTAAGACGACATGACGTCGCCGGACACGCTAGTTTTGTCGTCGCCTTTCGTGGCCATTGTTGAATTTGCAGAAGCTAGGTTTTAAGGATACAACCTGGCTCTGGTACCATGATAAAATCGAACTGTGTATTTCATATGTTCAAGAATACAGAAGCAGTCGACTACTGCTGCTTAAATATGTGGGAATACAATATCAGAACCCTAGATATTCTAGGTGTGAATAACAAACTAATAGGCTAAATACATGCAAAACAAATCTAGATAATCTTAGAAGATCTCTGCATGCATAAACCATGCGTCGACGTGCATGGTTGAGAAATACTCGGCTACATACGTATCTCCAAATCTCAACAGAGAATCATTATATAACATTTTAAAATGGGGAAAATCTGTCACACTCTGATTTATAAGCAAAACATAAATCAAAGAATTGAGGTACATCGGGTGTGAGACATACATTTGAGATATCAATTTAGAAGGAAAGACAAGCAATTTAAGATATGAATCAACACACACATATCCCAAGAGATGTAAATTTAACAAAAGTGTCTCCTTGAGAAGGGATTTTGGCTTCTCAAGCACGAATATTAAGAGTATTCAAGTTTAACAATATACCAAAAGGCTATCAAAAGACAAAGAGTTTCAGCAGCGGAAAGTTATCAATGAAGTATGTATATGAAAATACATACTTCAACATCAACCTATTACAAAAAGAGTCTTTAGCTCCACCTCGACAGTTGCCTCGTACCCTTGCTGCAAAAGTTTCTTTAAACCTGTGCATTTTAGAAATAATGCAAGGGGCTAAGTACAAATTATACTTAGTGAACACATGCAAAAAAACATACATATATAAGTTTACCATGCCTTTTTATTGGGTTGCACATGAGATTTTAAGTTTGAAATCCTCACATGGCACCAAAAACATTTTATGAATGAGCATGCTCTTTTTACATAGTTGAGCTATCTGCGAAAACATGTGACTGGGAGATGGCCTCCTACCACAGTCATGATGCGCGTCCGAGTAGGGTATGACCCTAACATGTCAGCATCAATAGTGCACTAACCCATGTCATTTACCATGGTAGGATTGTTAAGACTCGCAGTACGCCGAGTCAACTTCCATGTTGAATACGTTTAATGTTCTTCTTTAAGTGGGGTTTCCCCACAAAGAGGATAGATAGCAACCACAAAACAGTAGGCAATGACAAAACAATTAAAAACAAAACATTTCATTGCATGCTTGATATGCTTTGAAAAGAAACATTAATTTGATTTTATTTTGGCCCACGATACAGGGGTAAAAGAAAGCCCACCTTGAGTAGGTGCGGTAGGTTGATCTAGTAATTGATCTTCTTCTTGCCCTTTCCTACAATATAAGGAATAAATAAATCCTTAGAGGATAATGGATCGAGATATCTATCACTTGATACATTAAGAATTCTAGACTCTTAATCAATCATGGACTTTTCAAATGTTGAGCCATCGGATAAGAGGATGTGAAAGAATTATATGATCAATTTGGTTTGACGAACAAGGAAGTCAAACATAATTCATAAGGCTCATGATTCAATATCGAGCATTTATTCAAAAAACGTGGTTCATAGTTCAATTAAATTGAACAAATGACTTCGTCAAGTGGCTAAGCACTTCTTCAAGTTTTTATGATTGAAAGAAGATTCACATTAAATTTGAATTGACGTACAATGGCTTGAGAGTATGAGAACTCATCAAGTGATTTCAAGTCATGTTAAGAATACAATAGAAAGAACGTAAAGTTCGGATACGAATTGAATTTCAATGTTGGAAGTTTAATAAGTTCAATTTTCTGAACAAATGTGAGACGTCATCAAATGACTAAATATCTCTTCACAGATTGTGATTGAACGAAGTTACGTAATCAATTACGAATCGATGTGCAATTGATCGAGGGTTTTAGAACTCATCAATAGGTTTCAAAGTCGTTTCAATAAAAGTAATCAAGAAGGTTTTTAGATCTTAGACACATATCGAGTTTCAATAATATTTCGAAGGTCTATGTTTAACTAATTTGATTTAACAATCGACTTCAAAGAAAGTTTGAGTTACAAGAATTCGGGTCAAACAATCGAAGTTGTTTTGAATTAAAAATATTTTCAAAGAGATCATGGAAGATAACATCTCTTTGTCGATTAATACAAGGGATATCAACGAAATAGCAATTAGAATTAAATTAATCGAAGGAATAATTTAGAATTTAGAAAATATCGTTTGAGTCGATCGATGTAAAGGATGTCAAACGATAAGAACGATAGGTCGAATCGATCGAAGAATGAAAATTAAAATTTTGGAATTTGCGTTTGTGTTGACCGACACGGACGTGTCAACAGAAACGAGTGTCGACCAATATGCATTTTGTGTCGATCGACATGAAAAAGTGTCGACCGAAATCACGTGTGTTGATTGACACAAAGTGTGTCGACCGACCCAGATGTTGTGTCGAATGAAATTGGCTTATGTCGATCGATTTTTAGGATGTCGACCGACATGAGATTTGTGTCGATCGATACAAGTGATCGATACCAAGTATTTTGAATGGAGTAGCTGTGTTGATCGACATGGGTGTGAATCGATCGACATGCTTTATGTTGGTCGAAACAGAGGCCTTTTTGCCTTCGGTGAAATTTTTGATTTTTGGCTCAAACGGTTATCCAGGTTCGTCCAATCAATTTCTAACAACACCAAATGGTTTCCTAACAAGTATAACGAGTCTAGACAATATTCCAAGCATAAAAAACATCAAAATCGAGGTGCAATTGAAATATAGACTCAACATTTAAACATGGAGCAAAAGTCTAAAAAATAATCCAAAATGATCACAACTCGATTCCTAAGCTAATATGTGGTTTCTAGGCTCGATACATAACATGCTAAACATGCATACGTACATACGTACATACATACATTAAAAAAATTGAATAGTTTGTATTAAAATTAAAAAAAAAAAATAGTTGGAATTATATTTATATATTTGACTATTACAAAATTATAAGCATCTTTTCATAAACCCTAATTTTGAACCCTCAATCTTTAACTAAACTTAAATTAATGCATATTAAAGATTGCCTTGACGGCTCAAGCAACAAATACCTTCCACACTTTTCCAAATAAATTAAGACAACTCATTCTCAGGGTTTTGGTGTAATATTTTTACTTGTAAGATGGAATAGTGGGTGAAAGATTTTGAGAGAGTGAAACTTTTATTTATAGAAGGGAGGTGAGGGTAATTTCGGTATTACCAAAAGTCAAAAAGTTAAAGTGGTTGTCATTCACTTATCACATCGGTCACTTTATGATCAACTCACGTCAACTTCACATCTTTTCGCATCATTACACAGGATACCGTGATATTTTATCGATCCACAAAATTTATCGATTGATATTATTTCGATACGAAAATTGTCTGGTGGTCAAATAAATTATTGATATCGATTAAATTAAATCAACCTATTAATAATTAATTCTTTCAATACAAATAAGGTTGGCAAGGAATAAATGCTAAATAATTATTCCCCGATTAAATCGATTCTGAAATCTTGATTTAAAATCTAAAAATTAATTCAAGATTTTAAATGATTAAAAATTAATGCTAAAAATCTAAAATCTAAACATCTAAAATCTAAAATCGATTCTAAAAATCTTGATTAAATTATGCCGTCATCTAAAATCTAAAAATATTGAATTAATTTAAAAATATCAAAATCTAAAATCTTGAATTAAATTTCGATAATAAAATATAAATTCTAAAATCTTGAAATAAATCTAATATGCCGTCATTAATAAAATCTAATATAAATTTAACGAGGGGCATTACAAAATTACTACTTCAAGTAGAGAAATAATCAATTGAATCAAACTTGTTAATTAAAAAAGGCTGAATATGCAAATACAATTTAAATTATACATCTTTTTTCAAATTTAATACGAACTACTTGTTTTTTCAATTAATAATCACACTCCAAAATTATACAAATCTATCGACGGCGGAAAATTGTGCTTACTGTAAATTCACACCAACTTTTAATTCACGATTTACTAATGCAAAAGGGGTTATATTTGGCTTAGAATATATTTAGCTTTCTGTTGCCGAAAAAAAATGATCCTAAATTTGTAAAATTTATAATAGTTTGATTATTTATTAAAAAAATTGAATAGTTTGTAAATAAATAGTTGGAATTATATTTATATATTTGACTATTACAAAATTATAAGCATCTTTTCATAAACCCTAATTTTGAACCCTCAATCTTTAACTAAACTTAAATTAATGCATATTAAAGATTGCCTTGAGGGCTCAAGCAACAAATACCTTCCACACTTTTCCAAATAAATTAAGACAACTCATTCTCAGGGTTTTGGTGTAATATTTTTACTTGTAAGATGGAATAGTGCACAACACGTTTCCAACCATTTCAATGTTTAAATAAATACTTTAATTATTTAAAATTATGTGAATAATATCTAAAACTACTACTTTTTCTAATCAACGAAAAATTGGTTATATTACTGAAAAGTAAAGTTAACAAATTAAGTTTTTGAATTTAAATACTGAGCATGATAACACCTTACTCCTAATCAAGATTTAATCAACTTTGATAGTAAAAAATTTAAGATATAGTTATATAATTTTAAATAATTCAAGTATTTAAAAAATTTTGAATAATTTAAAATAAATATAAAATATACCCATAATTGGAATATATTTGAACCTTTTTAATATCTATTGAAATCATTAAATGTTAAAGTATCAATTTGAATTTGTGATGGAAACGAGAATTCATGACAGGAAAGTAGTGATGGATTGACGGACAACACATCAATATTAAAAAAATCACAACTGCATGAAACAACATCGTTTCCTTATCACGTAACATTAAGATTAAACAAATGCATAGTTCTGATGTGTAAAAGTTTTTCTTGACAGAAAAATCTTCATTGTAATACAATGCACTAAAATTTTCATAAAAATTAGGGTGGGATGATATGGTATATCGAAAATTGTGTTTCATATCAAATTTTACGATATGAAAAAATCTTACTGTTACTAAATATACCGAACTTTGATATAATGAAACCTTGATATAACACAAATATAATGTTATAACCATTCTGTAATAATAATATATTGTACCGTGCTGACATTCTATCATAACGGTTTTTGTCCCCTCACTAAAATCTCATATTGTTATACAACGGTATACGATAAAATACCAAAATCTATTGGTTTCGCATATCCTAAATCTTAGAATCTCATGTATCATACGGAATCATTAATGACGGTATATTAGATTTTGATATTTTTTCAATATATACTGTATACCGATTTTTTGGTATTTTTTTCCTACCCCTAATAATAATGCACCAAAGACTCGGCCATTCAGATATAGTTATAAAAATTGCTTGGTACTAGTTAAGTATTTAGGTACTCGGTTGGGGTGTAGCCCCTAGGTGGTAATTAATGTTTAGCCATTTTTTATATTTTGTTTTATAATATATATTTATTAATAAATAAAAATTAAAATTATATAACTTTTTATGATTTTTTTTAAAAGTTGACCTAATCGACTGAGCGCCTAACTTGCCTAGGCGTCGCAGATAATTCGCTATACTGCTTATACGCAATAATTTTATAGTTTTTGATCCGACTAAAGGCTGCTTAACATCTAAACAGAGTCTGCGAAATGACATTCACAACAATTTATTCTGGTATTACATATTTCATCCAAATAATTAATTAATTTAATGGACATTAATCTTTTACTTAACAGATTAGGTATAGTTACCTAAAAAGTTAATAACTATCTAACTATTAAATATATGTTATTGTGCAACTGTTGCCTTATGTGTCTCACTGCTAACCCATCCAGCAGGTTACAGGTAGCATAAAAAAATAAAATAAATATTGGCAGATAAAATATATGGTTTAAACTTATGAAATAGATTTTTATAAAAGTGAACAAAATTAAATTAGTTGGCTTCCGACGTGAAGTTGCGTCGGCCATTGTTGATCCCTTCTCGAGTCAAAGTTAGTTTGCACGGTGAAAGATAAGAATGTTTTACTCTGAAGAGGACTTTTCAAGCTGGCTGTTTTGTACTAGTTTGAGTTCAGAAAAATGGATGTTTAACATGTTAAAATATTACTTAGTCAGTTTGCAAGTAATATTCCAATACTTGATGTGTTGAGTTTTAAATCCAGTGCAGAAAACCTAAAAAAAAATAATAAATGACACAAGGAATTATAGAAGTTCGGATCAAACCGTCCTACGTCCTCTCTACAGACGTGTAGTCTAGACACACTAAGCTGTCAATTACAAATATGTCAATGATCTATTGCTAGCTGATAAATGCCTCGTCCACTAGTGCATTCGCCAAGTACTTCGCAATTATGAGCTTCTTCAAGCTTGAAGTGTGGGGGCACACCAATTGGCCTTCAAAATGGACATAAGAGTTTGAGTTCCTCTCAAGAACGTCAGTTGCTGGTATACACCCATGATAGTTGCCACTGGAGAAGTGACAACTCCAAGCTGTTTCCTTACTCAGAGAGTAAGAAAACAGAGATAGCTCTTGCTAAAATCACATAGCCTCGTGTTCAAGAAGGAACACGGGAAGCATATAGAATCAGTCTGAAAACTTTAGGATTAGAAGTTGGTAGCTTTTGAGAGATTGACAGTGATTAGGAAATTGTATTCGTTGGATCAATAACCAGTAACCTTCACAAGGTGGAATGAGACATCTATTTATAGGCGCTCCTTGGAATGTTTCAATCTCTTAGCCGATTGGAGCCGTTGTGAGATAAAAGAAATGCGTCCCGCCGAAGTTTTACTTTTTCTGACTTGCAGTGTCCTTTCTGTTAGAGTGGACTTTTACAGCATCGGCCAGAATGACTCTTTTAGCCAGTCCGATGAATATTTGTTGGTTGATTCCTTGAACAAACAAACTTTTAAATACCTTAAACTTTAAGATCTCATTTCTTAAAGGCTAGTCTTGAGAAAGTCCTTGCTTATTGTGGATTGAGTGTGACTTTTAGTTGGTTGGGTAGCGCCTTGCCGGTGACATCTCGTTGATAAGCTCTGTGCTAATAATCCACCAACTGGAAATACGTGTCAGCCAACTCCTCCAAAAATGCTTTGCTGGTAATAGAATGCCTCTTTTTATTAAATTTTCTTATTCTTTTTCGCTTAAAATCTTTTTAGATTTTCTATTATTGCTATTTCTTTTTAATTCATTCAACCATATAGTGAAACTACATATTTTAATATTAATTTATTGATCTCTTGATTCTCGTTTTATATCTTATATATTTTATTTTTTATAGTTCTATTTTTTTTTCTTGATTGCTAAAATACATCAAATTCATATACTTATAAATCTATTAAATCAGAAGTTTTCGAAAATAAATTAATTTTTATATACAATTGATATTTGGAATCAACAGTTTCTTTATATATATATATGAATGCAATCTAGTGAGAACTCCTCTTATCCTGAGAAATAAGAACTAATCATCGCCGTTGATTTTGATGAATGTACGTTTAGGATTTTACTAGAATTTTCTGTCATTTTATCTCAAAAAAACCTGCATTATATGGTATTTTTGTCATTTTGTACTTATTTAAGATTCTGTTTGCATATTCAACCTCGACATGCATTATATATCTAACAAACACGCATTATATGCAAACATGCATTATATACCTAGGAAACATGCATTATATACCTAACATTTATTATATACTCCCTCCGTCCCGTTATATTAGGAACGGAGGGAAATGGCACTATAACCAAGGAGACTACTAATCAACCCACTAAGCACTTAATTAATGAATAAAAAACTGAAATTTAATGGTTAATGACAATAGATGAGAAAAAGTAAGGGCATTGTCAAATCAACAAACTTAAGGGAGATTAATGCTCCCAATTCAAATTTGGAGCCAAATTTTTGAGATTACATCACAATTTCCCTCTAATCTAACTCTATAAATACAAAAACCACATTTACATTCATTAAACTAAATGATCACAAAAAACACACAGCTTCTACACCAACCAAAACACAAAAAAAAATCTGAAAAATGGGTATGAACCCAGACATAACAGAGGAGAGGAGAGCTGAAATTGTGGCATTTCTGCTGGAGAGGTTGAAGGACAGCAAGCCAGCCAAAGGGGTGATCAATCAAGCTGCTGCAGCCTTCAATGTTTCAAGAAGTACCATCTCAAGAATCTGGAAATCTGCAAGAGAAGCACAAACAAGAGGTGAAGGTTTACATTTTAAAGGGAAAAGGAATGCTAGAATAAGAAAGCTCAAACATGAGGTAAATAATGAGCAAATAGTTGCAGTCAATTTTCAGAAAAGAGGCACAATTAGGGCACTAGCTGAGAGCATAAGTGTTCCTAAGTCCACTGTGGGTAGATGGGCTAAAAATAACCTGATCAGAGCACAATAAGGTCTTTCTATCCCTACAAACATGTTTCATAGAGATTATGAAAGTTAAGGGCTGTAATAGCTATAGGCTGCCACACATGAAGAAGGATGCTTTATTGATGCAAAATGCTTTGCCCAGGAATCTAGAGGTACCAATTGACCTAGTTAAAGAGTGCCTTCACTATATGACTGAGAATGGACATGAAGGAAATGATATGGAATGTGTCATGAATCAATTGGGTTTAGCTTTTTCTTTACTGTAAGGATAGATAGGACTAGTGCAGTTCACTCTTTTGTAAAGCACATGTAGTCTTTTGTAGTGCACATGTAGTCTTTTGTAAAGCATATTGACAAGTAATCATGCACATTCAACTTATGAAGTTTAATGAAACCACTTCAAACATGGAGAACACATTTCAAACAAAAAAATGTTTCATGAATGTGAATGAGATGAGTGTGCAGGTTATAATCATTTCAGGAATAGCCCTTCAACCCACAGCAGAACCAATGATTCATCATGCTCAACCAGCAATAGAAACACATTTAACCAGCAATAGAAACACATTAAACCACTCATGGCCGAAGAAGATGAGCACCAATCAACAAGCAGACAACAGTCAGACCACCAATCCACAGGCAGAACACCAAATCAACAGGCATAACACCAAATCAACAGGCAGAAGACCAAATCAACAAGTAGAACACCAAGAACATGAAGTAAAAAAGAGAGAATTCACCGGATGTTTGGGAACTGAATGTCCCAAAACATGCGAACCACTTCCATCTTTATATGACGAGGAAAAGCCAACTCTGCAGCGACCTCCGCCAGCCACTGCTTCTCCTTCTCCAAATCGAAAGACATGTCTGAATCCTCAGCTCCACCGCTCAGCACCGGCCACGAAATCGAATCACTGTCATCCCACCGAGCAAAGGAGTCCGCGGCGGCAAGCAGATCTGGAGGGGGGCTGTCGCCTGGCCGCGTCTCACGGTGGCCATGGATCTGAACCGACACGGCAGCAGCGGCGGCAACAACCCCTCCGTCGGGGTCGCCGCCAGCACGCCGATCAGATGGGTTAGGGTGGTTCACGGGTGTCGTCATCGCGGGAGGGAGAAGAGAGATCGCAAGAGAATGGCGGCGGCGATTTAGGGTTTCAGCGAGGAGATCGAGAGATCGCCGATTTAGGGTTTAAGCGAGAGGAGAAGGGGCGGCGGAGGTCGCCGATTTAAGGTTTCAGCGAGAGGAGGGGGGCCGGCGGAGGTCGCCGATTTAGGGTTTCAGCGAGAGGAGAAGGGGCGGCGGAGGTCGAAGTTTTAGGGTTTCAGCGAGAGGAGAAGGGGCGGCGGAGGTCGCCGCTTTAGTGTTTCAGCGAGAGGAGAGGAGCGGCGGTGTGATCGGAGAGGAGAGGGTGATCGGAGAGGAGAGGAAGATCGGAGAGGAGAGGAAGACAGCGAGAGGAGGAAGATCGCGAGAGGAGAGGGGGCGGCAGATGGTGAATCGAATGGGGGGGGGGGTGTGTGATTAGGGTTTGAGGGTAGTGGGGGGTATTCTGGTAAATAGCCATATCAATTTGAGGGTAAATTTGTAATTGCACCAATCCCTAATTAAGATTAAGACATGTTAATTTTTTGCCAAAAATGGAAACGTGTCTAATATATGGGACGGACCGAAAAGGCAAGTGTGCCTAATATAATGGGACGGAGGGAGTACCTAACAAACATCTTCCTGCATTATAATATGGTATTACTCTTATTTTAGGATAATATTACTATCATTATACGGTATTACTTCCTCCATTATATATGATACTACTTTTGTTTTAGAGAAAAATTATATTACTTTCATTATAATGCATATGTTATTGCTATATAATACATAACAAGTGCAAATATAATGATGAATGATGATTTCGCTGAAATAAACATGTTGCATTTTATCTATCATATTTTGCATTATATACTATAACTTCATGCATTTAATTTATTGTGCAACTGCATTCATTATATAACTTCATGCATTATATTGACCTCGACATGCATTATATACCTAGCAAACATTCATTATATACATAACAAACATGTATTATATAATATAGTAATATACATTTATATAATATAACAAAAAAATACATAATTAAAAACAAGTAATGTATGATCAACTTTTATAACAACTATAATATTATCTATAGTATGCAAAGATAATGAATTTTAATTTTTTGTTGATCTCGCAGGAAAAAATGTATTGGATTTTATCTATCATATTCTGCATTATATAATTTAACTTCATGCATTATATTGTGCAACTCCATTCATTATATAAGAATTTGTGTACTGTTACGAGAATTATGCATATAATCACTAATTTTCATTTTTTATGATGATTTTTAAATCGAAACATATGCAATAGGGATTTTGTTTGAACGATAATTAAATTACCTTTAATTTGATATATTATACATTAAAAAATAATGTAAATTGAAGTAGTTATGATCATTTAAAGATTTAGGATGATTTTAGAGTAGAGAGAAAAATTATTACAAAATTACCCTTTAATGCATGTTTTACTACACTATAATGTAGACGGGATTTATTTCGTCTTGAGAGTTGGATCACCAATTCGGATGGCCGAGATTGGTTCTTATGTTCACATAGTGAGGGGAGTTCTCATATGATCACTCTCCTATATATATATATATATATATATAGAGGTTAGATCATATGAGAATAGATGTTAATGTAAGAAATGAGATAAATCTCAGCCTTTGATTTCACAAGATCTGCGGTCATGCTTTAATAATTTCCGTCTTCATTTTATCCTCCGCAAACTTCATTATTACATATTTAAGGGTATCATTGTCATTTAGCCTCATGGTATCTCCTCAAATAATTTCCATTTTTATTTTATCCTCCGCGAACTTCATTATTACATATTTGGATCTGTAAATCCTTTTCTTTTCGATTTTTTCATAAGATTTCGATTGCCTTGTTGAGTCATCCAATACTCTAAAATTAAATTAAATTTTATTATCATTTAATTGAATTTTCTAATTTAATGAAGTTTTAAATAGATAAAATGAACTTAACATATTCTTTTGAAAAATTAATTTTATTTTTATTTTAATTTAATTTTTCCCATTTAATGAAGTATAGAGGAGATAAAATGAAGAGAACTATTTCTAAAAATTTGATTTTTTTTTAATGATGTATATAGGAGATAAAATGAAGAGAACTGAAATACTTTTTCCGAAAATTGATTTTATTTTTATTTAATTTAATTTTTTCCATTTAATGAAGTATAGATGATATAAAATGAAGAGATCTGTTTCTAAAATTTTGATTTTTTTTATTTAATGATGTATATAGGAGATAAAATGAAGAGAATTGAAATCATTTTTTCCGAAAAATTGATTTTATTTTTATTTAATTTATTTTATAATGAACAATAATTGAGATAAAATGAAGAATAACTAAGATTTAATGAAGAACTGCTAAGATAAAATGCATGTCACGTGTAACATCAAAATTCACACCGAATTTATTTTATAATGAATCACAATTGAGATAAAATGAAGAATAACTAAGATATAATGAAGAACTGCTAAGATAAAATGCATGTCACGTGTAACATCAAAATTCGAATCGAATTTATTTTATAATGATTCGCAATTGAGATAAAATGAAGTATAACTAAGATAAAATGAAGTATATAATACATAAAATGAACAAAACACAACTTTTGCGCCCTGTACATTCGTAATGACTATGTTGCCCTTTAATGAAGTAAAATGAGGATATTATGCCAGTTTTTTGTTAAAGCTCTTATGTAATCTGGATCGTTGATGTTGTCAAATTTATGGATGAGATTTATTCTCATTTCTCATGATAAGGGCTATTCTCACCAGATCAGCCCCCTATATATATATAGAGTTATAATTATATGCTACCCATTTTTTCTCCTATGTTACCTGTTAACTCTACATTATCTTTATGTAATATAGTACATTATATCGCATGCAATATTACATTATCATGGAGTTTAACTCATGATTATCACATTAATTTAGGAAATTTGTTAGAAATTTCCTTGTGTTATTATTGTGTTTTGGAGGGTCAAACAAAGTAAAATCCATCTTGGATAGTTTCAATATTGTCAAAAAATGTAAACTCCTGTATATGATCAATATCGAGTTCTAAGCTGGAGCTGATCTGAAGACTAGATTGGTTAATCAGTCTAGAATGCGCAAAAGACTCAACAGACTATGGTTTGCGCTGGAAGTCTAGAAGAATATGAGTCTGGCTGATAAAGTTTGGATTCTCAACTAGTATGTTTCCAGCAAGTATGGTGTCGACTAGTACGCCAAACTTACGAGCATAGGGACCGAGCGTATGTTGAAGGATGACATCACCAGCATGAACTTTTGATGGCACTAGCATAGACTTCCTAGTCTAGGTCCCTG
>JAPKLW010008065.1:0-13951 GCA_026898455.1 Plectranthus barbatus | reverse complement strand
AAGTTATTAAATTTTCATAGTAGAAGAAAATAAATATTAAAAAATATGAATAGATAAATAAATACATTTTTTTTGGTCATGAATTAATAAAATAGGACACGCACAATGAAGAACCAAGAGATTTGAGTTTTTTTAAATAACTATAAATCTAAACTAATATATCAAAATCAATTAATTAATAATTAAATTTAAAAAAATAAATAATTTTTATTAACTTTTTAACGGATATCCGTATCCAATTCGTTTAATGAATTATTCAATCTGGTCCATATCCAATCTGAATCCGATCTGAAATTTCCGTGCCCTTATCATGTCGATCCGATAAGGATTCATATCTGATAATTCTCAATCCGTATCCATTATTATCATGCGGATTCGTGTCGAATTATCGGATCGAATAAAAAATTATCACCCCTAATTATAACACTAACAAGAATATTCTCCACAAATATTTTATTGAAAATTATTTTCTTATTTTAGTGTAATGAGAATTTGACCCAAACAATTTAGTTAGTTAAATAAGTCAATAATTAAAATATTTTATCCTCTTTTTGATCTTTTTTCTCTGGTTATTTTGTCAATTCTAACACTTGGGATTCCAAATAGGTGTAAAGTGGGCCGGGCCGGTCCAAGCCCACAAGGACAAATGCCCGGTACAATTCAGGAAATGTATCATTCGGGGTCGGGCCATTTCACAAAACTTTGAACCCTGAGTGGCCCATAACCATCTTACGTTGGGCTTTTGTCTTTTTTGGGTTGGGCCTGAATTCAGTCATAAATATGTGAATCAACTATGAGAATGAAATCATCAATGGTTTAAGAAATGAAGAATTCCATGGTAGGCAAATACCCATTCTTATTCAAGTCATACAGCGAAGCCGGATTCCTCATTTTGCATTAGCGCCGCCACATGTAGAGCAGTATCGTAATTGTAAGAAGAAATACGTAAGATGTCATTGCAAATAGAAAAAAAATAACGGAGAAGATCAAGGTCATTCAAAGTTAGAAGCTCAGATGTCAACTGTGAAAGATTAACCAATTGGGAGACAAAAGAGCTCAACTGATAGTTTAAATATAATTGACAACTGAATGAAAGAAGAGGAATAAAGTTAAGTTAGCTAACAAAGGATCAATTGATGAATCTTGTCAAATCAACGGTTTTGTCGTAGGACCGTTTCAATTTACTCCTTGATATTTGGTTTCTAGCCAATAAATAACTGAAAATTACGTGACAATTCTTAGGATATTTCGACAATTTAGTCCTTGAGAGATCAATATTTTAATTTGACACTATATTATTATGTAATTAATAATATATATAACAATGAAATATTATATATTTAAATCATCACATATAAAGCTATTTAACATACTATTAAGAATATATAGTAATCTCAACCAATGATTTTTGCAAATGAATGCTATAAATTAATTTATATTCAGCATAAATTATGTATTAGCCCAGGTTCACTACGTATATGGATTGTTCTGTGTGAAAGTTTTGTCTTGAATTTACAAAACATATGCCTTATGTTAATCAAGCACAAATAATACTTGTTCCTCAATATATTTATCTAGCCTTAGTTTTACAAGGCTTGCCTCCTTCAAATAGTGTTGTAGCTAAGTGTTCTTTTTTCAAAGTAGAAAAAGTAAAAATGAAAAATGAAGCTACACTATAATAAGTTTATTAAGTAGTAAACATTAAAGGATGTGTATCGGATGGTGACGTTGTTGCAGTCTTATAATTGGTGGTCCATGTGTATTCAATGTCTGAAACCATTGTTGGTAGGTGATCAAAATCTCTCACTTCTTCAAATTCATCTTTGGCACTACTAGGCATTTGAGAAATTCTAAAACTTTCCAATTCCGTAGCTACTTCCTTCATAAATGGTCTCATTTTCCCCTTTAAATTCAAGCATCTTTGTGTAAGCGTTGCAATTAGACTCACCTCTTCTTTCGTAGCTTCCTTTGAAACTTGAGGATCTAAAATTGCATCAAGGTTATTTTCTTCCATGGATGTAAGAAATCTTGTAGCTAGACCTCTGTCCTCAGTTTTATCAGAAGATATTGGCTTTTGTCTGGTAAGAAGCTCTGCAAGAACTACTCCAAAACTATAAACATCACTTTTTTCTGTGAATTGGCTAGATTGAAAGTACTCTGGATCTAAATATCCAAATGTTCCTTTGACCATTGTAGTCAAGTGAGTTTGGTCCATAGAAATCGATCTAGATGTTCCAAAATCTGACACTTTGACAACATATTTTTCATCGAGAAGAAGATTAGTAGACTTGATGTCCCTGTGATAGATTGGCATGGAAGATGCAGAATGTAAGTAGGCTAGTGCTCCTGCTATATCCGCTGCGATTTTCACACGCAAATTCCATGGAAATGGAAATTCACTATTAGGATCGTGAATGAGATCAAAAAGTGTTCCATTTGCCATGAATTCATACACTAGCAAAGGAACTTCAGTCTCCAAACAACATCCTAATAACTTGACCACATTTCTATGGTTGATCTGTGATAGTATTGCAACCTCATTTATGAACTGGTCCACTTGATTCACTTCAACCAACTTGGATTTTTTTATAGCCACAATTGTACCATCAGATAACATTCCTTTATAAACTGTGCCTTGTCCACCTTGTCCCAAAATTCGACTTTCATTAAAGTTATCTGTGGCAACCACCAACTCGTTTGCTGAAAAAACTTTTGTTTTACCAAGTGCACCTTCATTCGTTTGTTGTTGCAAAAGAAGACCACCATTCCTTTTGAAAAGTTTTTCTTTAAGCAATCTGTCTTTTCTTTTTTGCCACACTTTATACAACCAAAAGACTACCAAAAGAATTAGTAGAAATCCGAATCCAGAACCTACACCTGTATGCATCATTTATATGAAAAAACAAAATATATAAACAAGTCAAACTACTTAATTTGTAATTATAAACGTTAATTCTTTATGTTTTGATTTTGCATGACTTTTTTAACTTTGCAGCAAATACACAGTGATGATATAAATTTAATGGTATTGAAAGAAACATGAGATTTATGTAGAGAAATGATAATTAGAAAATATGTAATTGTACCTGTCAATATTATTAACTTGGTCTTAGCTTGAGGCCCATGAATACAACCGGTGCCATCTTTTCTTCCATCACCATAATAATTTTTTGGGCACAGGCAGTAGAAAGAACCTTGAGTATTTTTGCAGATTGAATTTGAATGACATGGATTAATTGTGTTGTCAGCACATTCATCAATATCTGCTCAAAAAGCACCATGAAAACTTGTCTTAGACATTGAAGCAAGTTGATACAAAATGATGCAAAAAGAACTATGTCGCTAAAGCTGGCTCATAATCAACAGATCTTGTTTCACTAGTTTAAATGAAAGCTCAATTTAGTTAATTAACAGTGGAAGCCGTAAAATAACTTTAAAAAATATTTCCAGGAGAATATATATATATATTTTAAAGAGAAGTAATCGACCATATTACTTTAATAAAGTATTTATAGTTGTTAAATAAACTTTAATGCGTAAAAACGATGATGAATGAAGATGTTAGAATTCCAACCTTGGCATGAGATGTAAGGATTGCCTTGGTATCCTTTGGAGCAGTAACAGAGATATCCTCCAATTTTCGAATCAAAGTCAACACACTCACTATTTTCTTGACATGCAAAATTGCTTAGATTCTTTCTTGCTTCTTGGCAATTTGCCTGCCCAATCTGCCAATCCAGCATCACTTTTCCCCCAAATGGCGGCCAATTTTTTGTGAACATCCAGGTTGAGCTATTCAAGTAGTCCAAGTAAAGGCCATAATAACCATTGTATTCTTCATGGTAGTTGAGGAAGACGTAGCTGCAAGAGAAAAACTTTCTATGGTTTTGTTGTTTACTTAAATCACTCAAATTTGCTTCTAGGTATGTCGTGCCTGCCAATTATCCAAAAAATCATTTCAGGGCCATATACTTTATTTTTATTATTTCAATGTATACTGTAATTATTTTATGATGCAAAATATAATCAACTGCGTTAATTTTCTACTTAAAGTACAAGGATTACTTAATTGAAGCTTAGTAAATATATTTGATTGATATTATTTAAAAATCTTAAACGAGAAGCTTTATTAATCAAAATTTTAGATAGCCATTTTGCCCATCAAATTCAAATTTGAAAATAAATTTACAAATTTAAGGAGACAGTCTAATCTCACGCAGAATTATATCAAGTTTTAATAAATTTGAAGTGTGGTCCCATTTCGAGGATAAAATAATGAAATAGGGTATTAAGTTGAATGGTACGTACCTCTGGGAATGACAGCATTACAACAGCCATATCCAGGCCCGTAGCTGGCGGTACAAGTTATGTCATTCCTTGGGAGGTCAGTGTCGCCTGCCCAGCAAGTGGGTGAGCAGCTGCTGATGGAATAACGTTGATTTCCTAGTTGAACAATCCCCACCACCAAATCATCGCAGCCCATGGCAGTGATCCAGTTATGATGTGAGAATGTATATTGAGTTTCCGACAAGTCAATTGTCAAGCTTTGCTCCTCTGTCTTAGTGATTTCATGTTGATAGTTTGACAAATTGTAGCAAGCTAAACCTGTGGGGTTCGGATACTTGATCAGAACTTGGGAAGAATTCGTGAGTTCAATGATTTCTGCCTTAAGAATAGCGAGATAGGCTTTTGGAGGATTGGTGGAGCCATCGCAAATGATTTCAAACGATGGATCCAAGTAGCAATTTGGGCCAATTCCAAAGGGAAATGGAATTGATGATTCCCCACATAGATCTGGGCATCCAGGTTTCGCAATTGAACTGGATAATGAAATTGCTGGTGTGAAGAAAGGAAACTCAGTTAGAACACTGAATATATTGATGATTTCTAGACGGAGTGACTAGTAAAGACCCCTGACCTTGGCATCCTCCGGGCAGATAAGGATTGCCCTCGTAACCTTCCACACACTTGCACCAGTATCCTTGGCCATAAGTATTATCAAAACAAACACTCTTGTTATTTTGGCATGCATTACTACTGGAATTCAACTGGGCACGGCTGCAATTCTCATACCCAACACTCCAGCCAAGACGCACCACTGGAGGGTTAGTTGATGAAGCATTTAGAAACACAGTTGAGTTATCTAGATAGTATAAAGGATACGAGAATACGAGTTCATCATTCTTTCGCTCCTGAATAAAGGCATAGCTGCAGGGAAAAAGCTTCCTACGGCCGAAATTGCCGCTCAAATCAATTAGTTCTTCTGCTATGAAATCATTGATCCCATCTAGTTAAATGAAAACGAACACATAATTATATGTTAGAGGCCACTTTTATTTATTTCATATTCGAAAATTCATATATAATGTATATAATTATTATGATACTGATGTTCACGAACCAAAAATTCTCTAGTCTAATATCCATGAGTTTTTCCAATTTAATATTTAATTATAGGCAAAAACCTGAAATCATTGTGCTAAATAGGCTGAGGTTATTCCAACATTGCTCAAATTTATGAGAAATTAATCACTCTCTCCGTCCCGGTCAAATTGAAGATATTTTGATCGGGCACAATAACTAAGGTATGTGAGTAACAGTGAGTGGTAGTGAAATGAATATTTTATTAATGAATGTGAAATATTTGCTATTTTAAGAAAGTAAACTAACATCATGGGACGAACGAGAAAAGAAAAATGAACAATTTATGTGGGACGGAGAAAGTATAATTATAGACAAAAAGCTTAGCCTACCAGATTCCTGGTTAAGTCAAAAAGTAATTATTATTCTTTTTGGAAGAACTTCTATAATAATTGGCAGAAAAATATACCTCTGTAAATGTTAGCGAAGCAACAACCATTTTGGAGAGAGGAATCATTTCGTACACAGTAGCCGAAGCTGCTTTTATCGGAGTTGTCGGAACAAAACGCTGAGCAGCCGCCACTCACCCAACTGCCGTTGGATAGCATCACCATATCATCGCACCCAATGGCGGTGATCACATTCTCAACTGACAACGTATAGGGAGTTCCTGTTAAGTTCAAACTTATACTTTGCTTGTAAGGCATACCTGTCGCATTCATTCCACTTCCACCCGACAAATCATAGCAAGCTGAAACGAGGTTGGGGTACTTCACTCGAATATATCTATCATTTATTTCGATCACTTCTTTATCAATTACGGAAAGGTAGGCTTTTGGAGCGGCACTGGAACCCTTACAAGTAATGTCAAAAGATGAATCGAACGAGCAACTTGAACCGACTCCAAATGGATATGGGATCACTAAATCTCCACATATATCCTGACATCCATGCTTTGCATCTAGAGCGGTTGAAAATGGAGGTGGAAGAATTAGAGATATGAAGATAAAGATGATCAGGTACAAAGGATTAATGAGTATATTTGAAGGCATAGTTTGAGTGGAACAGTACATGAATATCAAATGTAATTCAAATGCAGTACGTGAGTTCACATTTGGTGGATAAACATATTTATAATGAAGAGGAAATCATTGGAAAAACTCGATTTAGAAAATTGAAAATGAATGTGGAAATTCCAAAAGCATTGATTTTCACACTAATTTTAGGCTTTTATCACTTTAAACAAAGTTACTTTAAAATACCACTTATTCTAATATTTAATTCTTTTATAATTTAATATAATTTAAATTAATTTTATAAGTTTATCGATAAGGTTCATCCCACTCAATTAGGGTATATAATATTTTCTCAGGGATTAACTTTCACTTTTTAACTTTTTAATTCATAACCATAATTTGGGCTCTTAAAAAATATTGATTTTTGTTTGTAAAAATAAGTTAGAATATATTATATTATACTTAATTTTTGTTTTTGCATAGCATGTTGGTCCCAGAGTATACGTAAATTGCACATTGGAAATAATAAATATATTCGGTATACTTGCACTTATCTAAGCTGATATTAACGTGTCAGCTTAGTTTGTCAAATCTTTAGTTCAGGTGCTTAACGTCAAGTATGCTTAATATCAGTATTCAACATATACTACAACACTTGATTGTTGAGTTTTAAATGAGAGTAATCTGACAATACAGAAGAAAGTAGTAAATGGAAAAAAGGATTTTATAATAGTTCGGACCAAAATGTCCTACGTCCACTCTTCACACTCAAGTCTAGTAATCCACTAAGCTTAGAACTTTACAGGTGCTCCTACGATCTATTGCTTGTTGAAGAATGCCTCGTCCTTCAGTCTACAATCGCACTCGTCTGGTCCTTGCTCGTTCTATGCTTCGCAGCTCCTCAGAGTGTGCACGCACCACTTCGCCTCATCGTCGCTAGAATAGGGTGTTTATAGTTCTCCCTTGAACTATCTCCTTGGCGGCAGATTGCATGTAAGAGTCAGAGTACAAGGCGTACATGACTGTTGTAGACTTTCTTGGAGAGAAAGAATACTGAGAGAATAACTCAAGAACTCGAGAGTTCTAAGTCTCTCACTAACGTGACACATGAAAAATCTTAAGTACCTTGAACGGTTTAGTAAGCTAATAGTTGTTAGCTTTCTCGTACTTGGTTCGATATTCATATCTCGTGGATCATAAATTCGTAACCTTCTTTTGTTGAATTTACCAATATTTATAATCGTGAGGTTGAAGATTTGAAATAATTGTCCGTTAGAGACAAATTGGATGATGTCCAATCGAATGTCTCTATAGACTGCTGCACTAGGCGGGTAGGTGGTGTTTTTTCCAAATGTTCCACACGTGCTCCGCTTTTTCTGACAATGACAGTGATGCTTCACATTTGTGTCAGAACGAGAGTATTTGTCAGTTTGAGGAATTTCGGATTGGCTATCCTAGGTAACAAAATTTGGTATTTCGTGCTTGCAGACTTTAAGGAATCTACAATCCTTAAAGTTTGTACTTAGTCAGTACGTTCCTTAAATGAACCTCTTGTCTCTTTGCGATTGGGACTAGGACTTAGGTGTCCATGCTGGTGCCGTCATACTTGCAAGTTCATGCTTGTGATGTCATCCATCATTATACGCTTGGTCTCTATGCTTGTAAGTTTGGTGCACTGATCCATACTTGCTGAGCCCATACTTGGTAAAATCCAAACTTCATCAACTAGACTCATATTCTTTCAGACTCGTAAGTTTGGGTCGAATCTTTGTGTGTTGAATTTTTTGCGCATTCCAGACTGATTGGCCAGTGTGGTCTTCAGATTAGCTCTAGCTTACAACTCGATATGGATCTTGTATAGGACCTTGCATTTTTCGACTATACTGAAACTATCTAGAGACAATACTAAGATGACTTTAACATACCTTGACCCACTAAAACGTAATAACATAAGAAAATTTCTAAAAAGTTTTCTAACATATCATTTATTCAAACTAGCAATCGAGATACATTATTGTGGAACCTAGAATTTAATCCTTAAAAATACATGCAAACTCAATATTTTTTCGAACACTAAATATACTTTAGATATAGATAACGCTTATTTTCAAAAAGAGTCTCTATCAGTATTTAATGTAAGCTTTATTGATCTCACTCTGAGGCTGGATATAAAAGAGGATATATAATTGTGTTTGTATTATTTTTCCATAGACTAGCTAGGTTGGGAAATTAAAGTGTTTTATACTTCTCTCTAGTTTATTGTGTTTTTGGGATGAAGTAGTGAGACTCGTGCTCGATTTTCTTACTCTTATGATAGAGAGTCATATAAATGTTTCCATGCACACCGTGAACACGACTAGATGTATATCTATGGCTGATGTGGTGAGATCAAATTAATTATTTTCAACATCTTTAGTTTATTATTACATTAATTAGGTGACACATTAATCTATATTTTAAGGGTTAGATAGTGATTATCACTGTCATCTTATAGTAAATGTTAACCATATCCATTATCTTTTTTATTTCATTTAGAAGGGTTATCAATATTCCATAAAAATGAGTCTTTCTCAAATTTTTAAATAGTTATATATTCTTTCATGTCTAGAGCCTTATCAAGACTCGTATTTACAAAATTTAGTTTTATTGTAACACCCCGTATAATATTCGATCCTGTAATTCTTATTCGGATTTAATAAAGTGGATTTTGATGTTGTAGGCGTATCCTGGAATTCAATTTTGATGTTGTAGGCGTATTCCCCATTGTGTAGAGAGCATTCGGACACCTACAAACACGAGTTCCATCGCCGGAATCGTCGTCGTCGCCGGCAAGGGAGAATTTTCCAGTGAGCTTCGATTTCCCTTCCATATTCGCGTTTAATTCAAGTTTTGTCGATCCATTAGTGTTCTAGGGAGTCTTAGGATCATGAATATGTATTTGGTCGAGACGTAGAAATTTCCCGAACTGAATGAACATCGGTCGAAGTAGAGAACTCGGGCGAGATGGATTGGATATCGGTTGAAACGTGTATATCAACCGAGATGCATTCATCTCAGTCGATATACCCATATCGGTCGAAATATCCTCTGTCTCGGTCGAGACAGTCATCTCGACCGAGATGGCTCATCTCGGTCGAAACAGAGAGCCAGACCTTCCAGTTTTGCATTTTCATTCCTTTCCCGAATTGTTTCGAACCTTGTTCGATTTTCGAGATTATAATAGTATCTTAGAAGGATGATAAGTTATATGAGTTTGTCTTGTCCTAGATTGTCCGTACTAACCCGAGTATCCATGATTAATTGTAGGAATTTGAAAGCAAGGAACCGAGAGCTCATACTAGCAGGAAACATCTACACTTAAGCTAAAACGAGGTGGTAAATTATTTCAGTATAAAACCAAAATGCGTGTTTTCTTTTCCAAATTGTGTTAAAACTATTTGTTTTAAATTGAGACTGCTATGCATGTTTTGTGCTATTATATCTGTCCTCTGTCGATTCCCATCGACAGAGAGAATAACTAATGAGTTTAGAACCAGATTTCCATAACTGCGCTAGAACTCACTTAGTGAACAGGGTTGCAGCCCCTTGAAATTGATTTGGGTGAACCGTCCCCATGTGTTGTTGGAATGAGGCGGAGTGTCCTCCAGTTGGATCATGTGAATATTAATATTAAACGATCGGGTCTCAAAATGGATTTCTGAGACTAGTGCACTTAGATGACAGTAGGTTGAGTGTGTTTACATTCCTAACTAATCATCGTAACTTGGAAGTCGGCCAACTTCCAGTTACAAAACTAAAACAGATATGATAACGTATAAATAGCACGTGTAAAATAAGATGTTTTAGATAGCATGGTCCTTTTTAACAAAACCCCATGTCTATCTGTGTGAGTTGCATAATATTTTCTCATATATAATGTATGTTTTCAGGCGTGTTTCTCATTGGGTACATTAGTACTCAGCCTCTCGTATTATTTCTAAGATACGCAGGTTGAGCGACAAGGATGGGCGAGCAGGGGTGTAAACAGAGTAGTGAAAGATTTTGAAGACCACAGATCCTGTGACATGCATCTTCATATGCATGTCACCATCACGCTACACACACTGCTGCACCACACTCTGTTCTATCCTTCCCAAATTCTGAACACTGTTTGAATACTTTCCTTTTGAAACTGACTCGAAGTATTTCTTTATGTTATTAATTTATCTTCCCTGTTGTTGGGAAATTTGGCTAAGTTTCCTTTCCCCAGTAGCTTCTGGTTTAGATCTTAGTTATGGTGTTTTGGTGGATCAAACCCTAAGTCCTACCAGCGTCAGTTTGTCTCTAGAATAGCTCTAGTTCTCAAATGTAAAGTCCTGTTTAGGTCTTTTGAGTTGTAAGTCGTAGCTGATCAAGACTCATGCTGACACTGTTCATCAGCATGAGAAACTCCTACCTGGTGGAGGATTTCACCAGCAGACGACTGACAAAGACTCATGCTGACACTGTTCATCAGCATGGAGTAGAGCTATTGACTGGTTACTGTTCACCAGTTGGGAAGATTTCACCAGCAGGAGGCTGAGAAATCTTACCAGCAGAATATGTGTTCTGGCTGACACTATTCACCAGCGGTGAAGCCACCAGTCACGGGAGATTCCAAGAGATAACATCAGACGAATTGGTAGACCTTGATTGTGCTAAGGAAAGTCACCAGCAGAGACTGCCAGCACAAGATCACCAGTATGATCTACCAGTCGGAGGTTATCAGCAGAATTCAAGATTCGCTCTCCCAGTGTCTTAGAGACAAAAAGAAGATTCGTCGAGGAATTAACTGACAAAGTATGACTTTAAGGGAGGATACCTTAAAGTCTATCAGTTCAAGACACCAGTTTCGATTCCTCGTACTGACGAATAGTGCCGTTCTGACATAAAGAGATCTATGTCAGATAAAGTGGACAAAAGCATGGCGCTTTCCGGAAATTCCTACCTGCCGCCGTCAGAAGGACATGCGAGGACAGAGACTTTTCCGGATGTGTCCAAACGGCTAGTAGATTTGAATGGGATCCCTCGTCTATAAATACCTGGGATCCATCAACATTCAATACTCTTCACCTACCGAAAGAACAATCGCACTTATTGCCAGCAACCAAATACTTTCGAGGCTTTTCTTAAAGCTTACCGTGTGTTGATTTATTCAAACACGAGACTTCAAGCTTCCAGCTTGTAAGTTACAGATCTCCTTGGTGATCTTTCTCTTCCGAGGAAGTTCACAGCAGCTCTTGTGCCAGCCAGCACTTGAGTTATCACGGGCAGTTTGCCGTATTGAAAGGATTCACGTTCTTGGGAGAACTCAACACCCACGTAGTCAGCAGAAGGAGGTTGAAGTGGTGTGCCCGCACTCCATCCTGCTGAGAAGAGCTGAAGAAGGACAAGGATCGGGAGCGGTTGATCCAGTGGACTGGTAGACGGGGCATCTACCAGCTGGAGATAGATCGTAGGAACTTTGTACCTGATTGCTCTTATAGTGAATTTCCAGTGAGTCGACTGGAGAGTGGACGTAGACCAGTTGGTCGAACCACTATAAAAATATCCTTGTTATTTACTGCTTTCAGTATTTACTCACTTGTTTAAAACCCAGTAACTGATTACTGGAGTATAACTGAAACTGGTCTATAACTTGTGCAAACTCAGACTTAAAATATTCTAAGTGTTGAGCTACCAGCTGACCAGCCAGTTGCCAGTCAGCTGAGTACTCACTGCCAGTTGACTTACCAGCTGACAAGGTCCCAGTCAGCTGAGTAACCAGCAGAGCGTAAGAAACGAACTAACATATTTTCCGCTGCCAAGTTAGACTCTGATAAACCGGGACCAACAGATGGTAAGCGTGTACTCTGGTATGCCTGTAGTTAAGGCATTGACATGAGGTGGTCTACTCCCGGATGGGTGACTATAAGGATGCGGCCGTGAAGGTCGACGGTCACGCTGTTCAGGCCGACGCTCCTCTCGTGCGACTACTGGCCGTCCGCCACGCCTTGACCTCCGATACGGCTCGTTCTCTTCCCATTTGATTAGCGCCCAAGCCCTGTTAAGCGCGTCATCCATGGTCTGGCAGGGGTAGATCGATAATTCTCGATATAAGTCTGAATCAACGTCTAAACCTTTGGTGAAGGCTCGCACTGCGGTACTGTTCGGACAACTCGGGACCGCCACTAATTCTTTATTAAACCTGGACAGATATGCTCTGAGTGACTCCCCGGGTTTCTGAATTATCGCATACAGATCGTCTGGATGCTTATCGAGCTTCCGACTGCTCGAGTATTGTCGGAGGAATAGCTGATGCAACTCGGCAAACGTTGAGATTGAGCCCCTCGGCAAGCTAATGAACCATTGCAAGGCCGGTCCAGTGAGACTCGATCCGAAACTTTTACACATACAAGCTTTACGACGAGCACTAGGAATCGCTAATGCGAACATCTTTTGCTTATAGACCGCGACATGGTTCTCTGGATCGGTTGTACCGTCATAAAGCACGAAGCTTGGAGGGGTAAAGTGATCAGGAAGTTCGGCCTCCGCGAGATCAGGTGCAAACGAGGACTCCGCGTAGCTTTCACGTGGGATGGTTCGTTCCGGGGGCGGTAGCCCAGGCACCCTGGCGATCAAGGACTCGAAGTAACTTAGTCGTTGTTCGAACCGTCGTTCCAGTTGCGTCAGCGCCGATCCTCCTGCGTAATTTGGATTTGGTTGCCTGTGGTTAGCGTTCGGTTCTATCAATGTACCCGGCGTCCTTTGATTAGTCTCGTCTTCGGCAGCCCGATTGAATTCATCATGTAAATCATGGGCAATGAATGCTCGAACCCTACTCGCACTCCCAGGCTCTTCGACTAACAGACGGTTCGCCAATTGATTTAATCGACGGTTGTCTTGCTCGAGAGCTTGGCACTTCTGGGTAACGGCCTCGACTTGAGCACCCAGCTTTTCCATTACCCCTCGAGCTGTCTGAACCTGACTTACCAGCTGCGCCACGTACGGGTCTTGCATTAGAGCTGGTGGCGGCGGAGGGAATGACAGTTCGTTGAGCGGGGTTACGTTGAAGGCTCGTCGCATATCCTCCAGTGACCCGGAGGGTTGATCTGCTCCCCGTCCGCCTAGGTTTTGCCGTCCTCGACCTGCACCGGACTGCTGGCCACGCCCCTGATTCGACCCTCTTCCGGCTCCAGGGAGTGTGATATCTCCTTGCGGGGGAACGGTTCCTCCGGTGACAAGCTCACGATTTCCGTCATCCGCCATCCCTGCAATAATTTGTTAATACCAAATCTATTCCTGGGCCCCACGGTGGACGCCAAATTGTTGCAGGTGTTTTTATGTAGAATTGGAGCCCAAGAACAATTTAATTAACGACATAGAAAACAATTCAAAATTGTAGCAGATAGGCAGAAATATCGTTTTTTGATTGCTGAAGTGAATACAATAAAATGGAAATAGAAGAAATAGAACAGGATGAGATAAACAAGTTGAGTCGAGCTATGTCGGGTTGTGGTAGCAATTCTTAATTTGTGCAACGCCCCCAGATTGTGTCTTTCCAGAAATATATATAG
>JAPKLW010008064.1:0-13951 GCA_026898455.1 Plectranthus barbatus | reverse complement strand
GGTATAATTATAAATTTATTTGCTTAACCGCTAAACTGCAGTTATCACGAGCTTCATCTGCATGTCGAATCTTCCGAACAAGTATTCGTTCTTGGACTGAAATCCGGCGCCGGATGACTGGTCCAGCTTCAGCGTGAGCTGGCGGCCACCGTCCACAATGTTGGCGCGGCCGTCGCCCCAAGTTATATCGGCGTCGCGGTAGAAGTCAGCGGAGGCGAATGATAAAGCAAGCATGAGAAGGGAAAGTAGAAGGATTGGTGATGGTGCCATTGTTGAGATTGAATTAAGATTGTGGAGAGAATTGATGGAGGAGAGGTGTTTATATAATGGGAATGGGCAAAGATGGGACAGCTGTAGGGTGTGGTGTGGCAGCTGGATAAGTGCAAAGCCGAAAGGCGAAAGCTGTTTAGTTACCGCGTTTTCCAAAACCAACTACACCAGACAC
This sequence comes from Plectranthus barbatus, assembly GCA_026898455.1. NCBI lineage: Eukaryota > Viridiplantae > Streptophyta > Magnoliopsida > Lamiales > Lamiaceae > Plectranthus > Plectranthus barbatus. The sequence continues at coordinate 13,506 of JAPKLW010008064.1, read as the reverse complement.
ACTCATCCCTACTTCCCATCATTTCTTATTACTAGTATTTAAATTCAACAACAATTTCCACGAAGATGCATTGCATTGCATGCATGGGCTCAAAATATCTCTTTTTTTTAATGGTCATAGCACAGACCAGAAAAGTGATAGTAGAATATGGTGAATTCAATAATCTACCAATATCATGAATAGGATCAGCTTGAATTAGGAAATCTTCTGTTTTCTTATTCAAATGTTGTTTTTGAATATGCCAGGTTAATTCTAATTACTCAAGCTTCAGCTGTATTGTTGAGCAAGTTGTTTAATATAATATTTTGTCACAAATTACATGCTCAATATAATAGAAGACCAAAAAGATCAAATTTTTTTGTCACAAATTTGGAGCTAAGTGACTGTAATTAAAACATTTTACCTTACCTAATAAGTGAAGTGACATCCCATTTTCAAACTTATTTTAAAATTTAAAAAAAAAAAAATCACCTTTCTTGATGTAAAGTCGGAAGGGGCATATTTCGTCTACGGCGGTGCAACCTCTACCATAATTCTCAGTTTATATTCCTTAAATCTTTTTTTTTTTTTTTTAATTCGTATTCCCTAAATCTTTATGAACAATATTTTCTGGCTCTCACCTCACAAACAGTGCAGTGCTTAGCAAAAACTGAAGTAGATTTATCGGACGGCAAATATCCCGCGCTATCACAAAAGTAAATAAAAAGTTGCAACCTTTGTCAAGATTTCAACGTTCAATTTGAAACCCCGAAACCCCAATCAAGAGGAAGCAAGGAATCGGAAGTGTTTGTGGGTGATAGTGGTTCGGGCATTTTGTCGAACATGGGGTGGTCCGACCTGAGAGCTGCTTTGGGACAGAGAATCAACCTCGAAGGCATTGGTTGTGTCCTAGGGATTTTGTCCAAAGACAAGCATTTGGCGATTCCGCATGTTAGTGTGCCTGATATCAGGTATATTGATTGGGTGGAGCTGAAGAAAAGGGGTTTTAAAGGCGTCGTCTTTGATAAAGATAACACGCTTACTGTTCCTTACTCTTTGAGCTTGTGGGCACCCTTAAGCTCGTCCGTAGAGCAGTGTAAATCCTTGTTTGGCGGTAACGTTGCGGTGTTCAGTAACTCTGCGGGTAATTTTGATTAGTGTTTCATCATAAGTTTTTGATCAAATTGATTCTCTTCTTGAGTGGCTTAGGTTTGTGGGCATTGTAGGATTGGCTGAGTATGATCATGATGGTGCCAAGGCTAAAGCTGTTGAAGATGCAATTGGAATCAAAGTGATAAGGCACAGTAAGGATTGCCTCATCTATTGAAAACATGTTATATATGTAGTTGATATGTGAAACTACATGATAATGATCTTTATATTGTAGAAGACTTCTTGTTATTGTTATTTGGCTTTGCTGCTTGCCCTCATCATATTGTGATTTAGGAACGAAGAAGCCTATGGGATCAGTTGAAGAAATTGAACATCACTTTGGCTGTGAATCCTCTAGTCTTGTTATGGTAGGTTCGTGTTTTCTTGATCGATTATTTTGCTTAGTATTTCTCTTGTTCCCCCCTTTGTGAGGCATTTCATAATGTTGCATGAATAACAGGTGGGTGACCGTATTTTCACGGATATTGTTTATGGAAACAAGAATGGGTTTTTAACAATATTAACAGAGCCCTTGAATCTTGCGGAAGAATCTTTGATTGTGAGGCAGGTTGGTCACTCGAACTGATGCTCTAATGTGTGCTATCTAAAACTCAAGTTGCTTTTATTGAGCATTTTGACATAAAAATTAAAGTATGTGGATTGATAATGGCATTATTCTGCAAATGGTTGACACTATGGTAAAATTCGGCTTATCCCTATACTGTTATAATTTCCTCTAAAGCTAGGAAATTTGGATGCTTGCAAATCATGTTATTACTCACTTATACTTTTATTGCTCTTAGAGGTGCTTTCATGGCTGAGAATCAAATGTATTCACTAGTTTGAGCCCTGATGATATAACTATCTAAGTAAGATATAGCATACAACCTGTTTGGTTTGGCAACTTAATATGCCTTTGGTTTCAAACTGATCGATACATGAAAGGTGCTCGTATTAACATAGCTCTATGATCAACTACTGAGTTTAGCTTGCCAACCTTGTCATCTGCCTCATCATTACTCTATCCTACTATACTTCCTTCACCGTCCACCTTCATGCTGTGCTTATGGTAAGGAGAGGAACTCCAGGTGTGAGAATCTCAGTCAATGAAGCTAGATAAAATTTGGGTGGGAAGCAAACTCGACCCTCTCTTATTTGTTGGCATTCAAAGAATTCTCAAAAGGTTTACCGGATGAAGTTAGTGGTACTCACTTTGGTGATATGATTCAAATAATCTGCTGTGCCAAATTATACCATTTCAGATATTTAAGATGCTTTCCTTAGTCGTTATATTGCTGAATCAATTGATCTAATGAGTCCACTTCTTGCATGTTGTGAAAATAGTATAGAATCAAAGATTGTTATTGATCATTTCCAAGTTGATAAATCTGAAAATATCTAACTGGAAGAAAAGGGAGTATCTTAATAAAAGAACGTTATTAGGCTTCTATAGGCATATAGAATATCCTCTGCTCCCTTACAAGTTGTGACTCTGTTTTATTTTTATTTTTTCTTTCTTTTCATTTAGTCAACAAAACATTTGACAGAAAATATTTGCAGGTGAGGATGCTTGAAGCTGCCCTTGTTAAAAGATGGTCCGAAAGCGGGATCAAGATGGTCAGTCACAGTCTCATTCCAGATTCTATGGAGTGTGTAAAAGATGTACCTCTCTGATGCTGAAATCAAATAATTAATTGCTTGTTTATTATTTACACAGCCTTTTTCTAAAACGAGGCTGATTGCATAGGCAACAATCTACAGATCATTCAAGAATTTGGCACCACTTCCACCATTCTTGATCAATGATGATTGTTTACCTTGGCTTTCAGTATAAACAAATAAAAATGTTTGTGTTGGCAATTTGTAAGAGTAGGACCAATCATGGTACTTAGATCTTTTTATTTTAATGTTTTTAACCAAGTTGGGATACGACTTGAATATCAAGTTAAGTTGGTAGTTCTTTAGTTTTCAATATACCTAATTCTTGGATGGGACAGTAATTGATTACTTTCCTGATTACTCATGATTAAACACTTGCTTTAAGATATGACCAGACAGTAGAAGCAAACAGGTGCACAATCACCCTGTAAATTATAATTTATTTATAGCATTAGGTTGGAACAAATGGATAAAGAATCTTGGGAAGGAAAGAAATGCATGGTGTAGGAATATTATAATGTGTTCATTGCAACTTAGCAGAGATACTGATTGGCATTCCTTGCGAAGGAAATGGGAGGGGGTCAACTGTAATTGGCTCATCGATATTTTGCAAGGACCAGTCATACCTAGTCACAACATAGTGCAGGAATACCAGTATGTTGAGTTTTGCCAACTGGTATCCTGCACAAAGTCTTGGCCCTCCACCAAATGGCACGTACGAAAATGGCTGGATCGGGTCCTGAAATCGACCCGGGTTGAAACTTAACGGATCTTCAAAGTACTTTGGGTCATAATGCGTTCCATATGCTGTCCACATCACCTGCAGATTGGAACAGACAGAATTTCTAGTTAGGTTGTTGCAATGAAATCTTGATCATTTTGATGTTGTGTAAGGCTTACCTTCCAGCCTTTTGGGATGGTGTATCCATCAAACTCGATGTCTTGGATTGCTTTCCTGAAGGAACCGAAGATTGGAGGGAAGATCCTCATGCTCTCCCGCGCAACTTGCCAGGTGTAGTTCATCTTCTTGGTGTCTTCGTAGGTGAGAGCTTCATCTGGCCTGGTTTTGCACCTCATTATCTCATTGTGTTCTGGTAAATATGAGTGATGAAGTGAGAGGAGAAAGAAAGTGTGAAATGTAAGTAGGGTTTTAGTCCAAGTTGATACCTTTCTGCAGGGCTGCATAGCAGATTGGATGATGAGCCAGCATCCTGAAGGTCATGGCAATGGCGAAGGAGGTGGTGTCGTGGGCTGCAAACACGAGCAGCACGACGTTATCAGCCACCTCCGCCTCACTGATCTCACCGCGGATCATGGCTGCAACAAGCCTTGACAGCAGAATCCCTTCCTCCTCCTCTCCTTTCTCTTCTTGAGTCTCCATTTGATCTCTCTTCTTCCTAATGATCTCCACCAACATCTTCTCGATATCCTTCCTCGCCTTCTTCGCCCTCGAAAACTTGGATCCTGGGAAGCTGATAGGGGCTGCAAACACCCCCTCCAACACCTTCTCGAACATTTCCAACATCCCAGGTTTCACTTCAATCCCCAGCAAGCATTCTAGCACAATTGTGAATGTCAAAACTTTTGTTAGGCCATAAAGGCTCACAATTTTCTCACCACCACTCCAATATTTCTCCAAGTGCATTGTCACTGTCCTGCACAGTCTAGGCACCAGATTTTCCATCCCAGCAGAGCTAAGGCTTGTGGCCACAATCCCACGAAGGCAGCGGTGCGCCTCCCCTTGCTTCTCCATGATTGAGTTCACTCCCATCAACTGGACCGACGAGCTTGGCCACGAGCTCACGACTAGCTTGAACTCGTTGGAGAGGAAGAACTTGTTGGCCTCTGCTCCACTCACCACCACCGTTGGATGCCCCATCAACTTGGTCTTGAATGTTTCTCCATGTTTTTGGATCCGGGCTTGGATGAAATCTTGATACAATCTGTTCCTCTTCTGAGCTCTGTAGAAGTCTATGGTTTCACCAATCCAAGGCAGTCCCATTTTCCCCGGTGGCAATCTCTTCTTGATTCTTCTGCTCTCGTTTCTCTTGCACCTTGTGAAAAGAAATGCTAAAGACACTGCAACAACTGAAAAACACAGACAAGCAAGAAAAGTTGGTTCAAGATCCATTGGTAGTAGGAGTAGAACAAGATTCTCAAGAAAAGTTAACAGAAGCAACCACTTATGTCTGAATCCCATGAGGATCTGCTACATATATATATACACATACACGCGTTTCATGCATGAGAAGAATATAGCAATAGATATAATAAGAGTTAGGTCAACTTTTCGACCAAAAAAAGGTCGGCAAGGCAATCATGCAATCTATGTAAGAAGATCCTCACACAAGGGTGGTTAATATTTGGAAAATGGGGTGTGTCTGCCATAACAGATAATAACCAGATGCATCAGCATGTGCTAGATGAGGTTAGAGTGTGGTTTATCAAATTCAAAACCACACATCATTATTACATCTGAGAGAGGGCTTATTTGAATTTTAAAATAATAAGATGGGCGGCACATTAGTCAAATAGGGATTGAAAACTCATAATCAAGAGAGTATCCCAAGATATCTGCTTTCTCTAATTACTTAATTTATTTAGCTGTAATAACTTCTGCTCAAAGTCAAATGCTGGCCTGGAACTCGAATCTTGATCTCTATTCATCCAAATTAACACTTGGATCTTCTGGTTCCACAACACCAGATCCACCGTCTGCCAAATAAATATCATTACACATAATCTATGATTAATAATAATTTTTGTAGATGTTTGTTGTATTTACTGAATTGCACTTGAAAAATATGAAACTGATAAATTTGTATCTTTGATGTACTAAACCATGCAACTAAAAGCTGTCTGTGTGATTAGACAATATATCTCAGCTTTCTTATGCTGCATATACTTAGCTACCTTGGATTATTGAAGTTGGGGTGAAGAATTTTTAAATTATTAAAGAAATGGTTGACCAGCAATTGTTTAAAAATGACCTCATCCCATAATGTGAGAATAAAAAAATGTTGAAACAGATGAAGTTGTAGATCTGTATTTTATTATTCAAGAATGTGACAACAAGATTCAAGCTGCTACCATGGATGTAATAATATTACATGCATTGCTTGATTGTGCTGACAATGCTCAAAAGATTATGTGCACCGTCCAAATCCTTAACAAGAGCTGTAAGAAAAAAGCATGATTCTCATTCAATTTTGATGAGTCAGAAAGTGAACAGAGCGATGGAAAAAGAAGCAAATCCTCCCTTACACAATGCCAACAAATCCAAGTGCAAACTCTCTACATCAATCCTAGGCCAACCACATTTCCGAGGGGCTGAGCAAATGTCACTCAACTCAAACAATACAGTAACAAAACATAAAGATTTAGAAGTTTTGCTACGAAACAGGCTCTTCGGGTTCTTTTCTGAGAGACTTCAACTGTCCCAAGCAATCAGGGAACTTGAATGGAAGGCTCAGTGGTGTGGTATCATGGCTACCTTGCAGTGCTTTGGCCAAACAATAGCCTAACGGTATTGAAACAGAGAATGAAACAGCATTTCCCACTTGTATGTACCTATAACAAAGGAATATTGCATCAGTAATGTGAGATACTTATTACAAAATAAAAACCAAGCACCAGAAGTAGTACCTCTCTTTTACTGGTCCATGAAGCTTATAGCAATCTGGAAATCCTTGTAACCTTGCATTTTCACGGATGGTAAGCACTCTGTCTTGATTAAGATGCAAGAGAGCCTGATTGTGGGGTTCGGGGCGAGTAACTACAGTGGCTACAATGTCATCCATCCCCAGTCGACCAAAAGGCCTGTGAAAAGCTTCAGTGTTAGACATTGCAAGAGTCGGGAATAGCTGAAAACATTTTTGCAAGACACAAAATCTTACTTGCTGGACTTCCCATCTAAGAAGCTCAAGGCATAATCAGGCACCTGTTTGTACACAACTTGAGTAAAACCTTTCAAAAAGTTCGAGAGGATCAAATAGATTTGCAGTTATTACCAGAGGTTTCCCTGATTTGCACAAAACTCTTTCGACAGATGGATCCAGTTTTACAACGTTATCTGGTCCGACCAGAACACCAGGTAAGTTTCTAAAGTTCGCTCCCTGCGCACATTTAACCATCAGAACTGTATTCTAACAAAAAGAAGTAATAAGCAATGACAAAGTTACAATGCACCAAATAAAAATAGCACAACCTTCATTTTGGGAACTTGGCAAACTCTTTCATAATCATCTGAATTCAATTGGTAAGGACGGTGATCATACAATATGGATTTATGGGTACCATTCTTTTTAGCATCAGAATGACCAAATATATCTGGAAACAAGATCACAAAAGAAAGACAATAGATTAGTAGTTAATCAAAAATTTATATCTATAATCATTGGAAGCACCCCAAATCAACATGTTCCAGTAGTTGGTTACTGCAAAAAATCTATACATGATTAACATTGCCAAAAATAACCAAACTTACCACGTCTGTTCAATCTGATGAATTTTTGAAATGTTGTACGAGGAGCATTACCATAAGGCATTTCATCCTGATCTGTATCATTTGCCACCTAAAGAAACACAAACATGAGAAAATAAGTATGATCATAACAAATTGTGGAATACAAGAGCAAGAAGAAATCACATTTCATATCACTTTTCCAACAAATAATGTGATACCTCTGGCAAATCAGCAATAGCATCCCCTAGTAAAACAGGCTTATGCAATTGGCAGTGCTCATCTCCATGTCCAACAATAAGTTCCTATATAAGAGTGCAAATGGTGTTATCAGAAAGTGATGGAATGATTTGGGCAAATTTGGTTTAACTCGCACCTTAAATTCATTTATGACAACCCCTTTCTTCATCACTTCATGAGTAGGCAGTGGAAATTGAGGTAAAATCTGAACCATCAAACTAAGTGTTATTGACAACAGACATATCCAAACTAACTAAGCAAGATTCCAGAGCAATAAATTTACCTCTGTTGGCCTAGCACCCCAAAGGAAAAAGCGCATTCGGCATTGTGGAACTCCATATGCACCTGCAGCCAATATGCCTAAACGAGCTTGGTAATTCATAGAAACTAGCCGTCCAACAGCATAGCTAGTCAATTGGCCTTTGGCAAATTTCAATATATCTGTAACATTCTCCATCAATACATGTTTTGGTTTTAAAAACTCTACAATATTCATGTAGACAACTAGTTGATGATTCTTCGGATCATTTAAGGGAGCTTGAGCATCTCTAAATCGGTTGAAACCACTAATTCCTTGACATGGTGGACCACCACATACGAAGTCAACATCACCCTAAGAAAACATTAGTAAGAAATAAGAACAAGGCAACATACGTTATAATAAACACTAGATAATGGAATCCTTACTCAAGAACATGTTAAATGATGGAATGGACAAAACTTACAGGTAGAGGTAATATTCCATCTCTATAGCCTCTTAGGACAAACTCTTGTATTCTTTCATTGCAAAGACTATTTCATAAAACAACAGAAAATTAGAAAGGATTGTTAGAAATGTGATGATATTTAGCCATAGTAGCAAAGGAGTTAATAAAGAAAACATCAGAGATTTTACGTTAAACCATCAATAGGTTCCCAAGTGTCATCAGCACGTCCATAACCTTTCCAGCGTACCTAGATATTGAAAACACGATACATAAATATCAGATAACATATCATTCTCAATGCTCTATGGTCTCCATGAAGGAAGTTAACAAATGACATAACAATCATTTATCTCCAGGTACTGAATTTAATATGAAAAGGAAGCGAAATTGACCATCTTTTACACACAAGCTTTTTACACTGGTACCTTAAAATGCAGGCCCTTCTTTTTACAATTATTTGGATCCCCATAACATATACCAACAAACTTCTGCACTTCAAATTCACCAGGTGAAACCACCACTCCGTCATCTACTTCAGACTCATCACTATCTGTATCCTTAGGCTCTAGTTTCATGTCTCCAGATCCCTGGACGTTGAACTTTTTGCAGAGCTGTTCCCATTCCTTTAGTAGAACATAAAAATCCTCTGCGTCTTCATTTCTTACCTGAAGTTACAACATTTTTTCATTGACATTCTAGCAATAATTGTTTGCAGTTAAAGGAAATGTGAAGATCTTCTACCTCTACGTTTGGGTGGTTGAATTTCAAGCTCTCACATGCATACGAGTTGAAGTCAACAGCCCATTTCTGTTTATGACAGGGTAGCCTTTAGTGAATACTATTAGGAGAATAAAAGTTAGGGGCAAAAATGCAAGTATCGGTCACATTTCTTTACCGTGACAACTTTTGCACCAAGCAAAGATGCACCGATACCAAGTCCAGTGGACATTGCACCACAACCACTGTACAAATCAAGTACAGTTATTTCTGATCGCTGAGTCTCTTCTGGAGACTCCACAACATCAGATTCTTTTGCTTCAATCTTTCCATTAGATAATGGTAAATTACGTATTTCTGCATTTCCAGTAAACGAAAGAAAATTAAAAGAGACGTCAAATAAGAAAGAAGAAAATAAATATCTAACAGTCACCTGCAGATAAGCTTGTGAAAGCGTGTGGAAACGTATACATCGTATCAACATAGAGATCACAAGAAGTCATGGCTTTTTCTCTTGCAGCAGTAGCCATCTGATTAGAGTTGGTAGATAATGTTATAACATAATGGATTAAAAAAGGGATATAAAACGAACAAATTTATTATATTTTCCTTACATTTGGTGAAAGTTGGTTAATTTTAATTTTTCTACTGATACAACTTAACGGATTGTCGTCTCGTATGTCCGAGAAAAAAACTCGTATTTCGTCTATGAGATAATCTTGATCCTTTATAACCTGAAACCATCCAAGCCACAGTTGTTTTACCATATAATATAAGCAGTTTAACTCAATCTGCATAACTCAAGATGATGTTTTTATAGAAATTGCCTCACCGTATCTTTAGCTCGATAAAACCATTGAGTACAAATGTACTTTTCTCCACTTGTAGTCTCAAACATTTCCACAATTTTCGCAATATATTCTGGTTCACCCTCTGCAGCCTACAGGTATATAATCAAAACCATTATGGCCTTATGTTTTAGGAGTAAAACTAATTGCATCAATTTCAAGAGTGCAATTCTCAGACAAGTTCTTTTGGGCTGCATTGGCTTGTACTACACAAATAGCAGAAATTTATTTGATACCACGGGCCGCATGAGCACATATGAGCCAATATTCCGGTCAATCTAGATTCAGCTCGTTTTATTTCTCTGAAAAGATGATATATTTAACAAGAAGCTCACTTCATTCAAAAACTGATTTCCAACAGTTATTTTGCTACTAAAAGCTAGACACTTTCTAATAAGAAAATTAAACAATTACCTGTGTGTAAGCATCATCGTAGAGATCGAATACAGAGCCATCTACAGCAGCTTTTGTATAGTGATTTTTAGCTTGGAAAAGCTCCTTCTCCCTGTAAAAAGAATAGAAAGCATTTCAACGGAGACTGAAAAGCGAAAACATCAAATTAATGGCTGTATAACCAATTATGCTTACTCAGTCGAGCCATCCGATAACGTAACTGTTATTTTGGCTGTCTCACTCTGTAATAATCAATCAAACAGCTATGAGTCTATTCATTAAAAAGCACAATTACATGAAAGGTGAAGCACAAAAAAACAAGGGTTGGGTTAATTATATTATGTTTAACCTTAGAATGATATCTATGAGGCCATCTGGATTTGGCTTCGTCGGAGGGCACCGGGGTCCCGATGAAGCTTAGTTCGGCGTCGTCTGGCGTTGATCTCTTAAGCTTCTTCGGCGACGCACGCGGTGAGGATGAAGCCTCCGTTCGCTTTTTGCCTCTACCCATTCTCTCACCTCACTGTGTGTGCACCTGAGTGAGAGTGATTGCTGGCGGCGGGTAGAAGATGAAAATTATAGAGGCTTCAAAATTGGAGTTTGAAAAAAACGAAAATTTGAAAACTGAGAGTAGGCGGGAAAGGAGTGCGCATGTAAAATGCGAAGATATTTCGTTCGAAATTTTTGTCTGTTACTTCCGTTTGAAATAGTCTCATTTCCTATTTTTGTTTGTCCCATAAATTAGTTCCACTTTTTTAAAATGACAAACTTTTTTACACTTATTAATAAAATATTAATTTCACTACACTCACAATCCTTAATCTCCGTGCCGAAAAGAAATGGGATTACTCTAATGGGACGGAGGGAGTATTATTATGAGAAGGTCTTGGGTTAAGCAGGCCTAAACGATTTAGGCGGGTCTTATCCATTAATCCAAGCTCAAACCCATATAATATACCCTAATTGGAATTAATAAACCCTATTTGGGATGGGTCAACTCATTTGGGTAGGATAAAACCCGCTTAAACCGTTTAGGTCTGCCTAACGCAAATTTTTGCCATTATTATTTGTTTATTCATTAACTCAAACCAAACCTATCTAATATACTCTAATTAGAATTAATAAACTTATTTGAGTATGAATAAAACCCGCCTAAATCGTTTAGGCATGTCTAACGCTAATTTTTACCTTCGTTTATACATATATTACACCCGCACCTTCGCAAGTTAAATTTTTTATATTCATATTTGCGGCCAACATTTTATTTTATTTGTACAACTTATTTTTTTATATATATTAGATTAAATTTAGAGGTAAAATCTGGAATAGCAAAAATTATAAAGCAAAACCAATGTATAGCAAGTGTTATGAAAAACTCCACAAAATAGCAAAAGTGAAATTTTTTAGGTTAAAATGTCTTAATCACAACATCACTTCTCTTGATTTGTGTGAACTGTGTAACGGATTCATTCTTTATTAATTTTTTTGACACAACTCATTTTTTAATTATTTTTAGATAAGTCCTCATAATTTAATATAATATTTGTAGTTGAATATTTAAGATTCGGCTGGAAATGCACATCCAGTTGGAACTCGAATAAATCCGGCTGGAAGTCGTGTTTAAATATATTAAATCATATTCTGCAAAATGGGAAAAAATATATTTAATAAATCCTTGGACTAATAATTCGAATGGAAATCATATGAAATGAGGCTGGAAATACGTCAAGAAGCTGAAAATCCTATTAAATTCCGGATGGAAGTCGGAATTAAAATATATTAAATCCAGAATTAATTCAAATATTTTTTATTGTAATTGTGATGGAAGTCGAACAATCCAGCTGGAAGTAGGTTAATTGAGCTTGAACTAGAAAAATCCGGATGGAAGTCTCAATAAAAATATATTAAATGCAGAATTAATTCAAATAATATATTTTTTTAAATTGGGCTGGAAGTAGAACGATCCAGCTGGAAGTCGGATAATTGAGCTGGAACTATAAAAATCCGGATGGAAGTCGCAATAAAAATATATTAAATCCAGAATTAATTCAAATAATCTTTTATTCTAAATTGAGCTGGAAGTATAACAATCCAGCTGGAAGTAGTCTAATTGAGATGGAACTCGAAATTTCGGATGGAAGTCGGAGTTTATAATTTAAATCGACATTTTTTCGAATAATAAATGCTGGAAATTCGGCTGGAAGTTCAACAAAATCAGCTGGAATTCGGTCAATTGAGATGGAAGTCGAGCAATATAGCTGGAACTCGGGTTTTGTTTAGTTCCATCCCTTTTCATTCTAACCTAAAAATTGGGCGTGAATTACTCGACAATAGACGGCTGCATCTGGAATTCAATCGCACGACTGTTCAAACCACCACCCTTCGTCCCCCTCCAATATTATTTCCGGCGACCGCACACCCACCACCGGCCAAAATGTCGACTTCACAGGTATGCATGTTTGTTTTTTCCTTTTTTTCAGATTTTATTCACTGTTTTATATTAAGAAAACCGATATGTTTATGGTTTTCGATTTGATTATGTGATATCTATTAGTTTTTGGATTGAATTGATTTGTTTATGTTAGTTATATAATGCATAGTTGTGAATGAATTGTTATTGAATTTGTCATGTTTTGATCGTGCGTTTGATATTGAGTTTTGTTTATTTGATGTTAGAACCGTGCATGTGATTGCGTTTTTTTTTTTTTTTTTTGGTTTTGATATGCAGCCGTTTGAATATATTCGATATGAAGTCCATGGAAGTAAACCTAAGACTAATTTATATTATAAATGTAAGGTCCTAGACATCATTAAGAAAACTTTGCTTGATATAGGACAAGAGGGTTTGCTTAATGAGTTTCGGGACGGGGTTTTTGGACATTGGTTGGATTGGTCGGACAATGGACTTAGTTCGTCTTTATCATTAATTGAATTATTTAGTCATGAGACTCAGTCAAATAATCCAGAGTTGTTACGGTTTAGAGTCAGTGGGCAGGATATCATGTTTTCACAGAGTGAATTCGCCCTTATTTCTGGTTTGAATTTTGGCGAAGCCACTTTTGATCCTACTGCACGCCATGATTTAGAATCTAGTACTGTATTTAAAGTCTTTTGCGGTGGTCAAATCCTAAGTAGTAAAGAACTTTTGGATATGTTTCAATACAAAAAGATTGATAGTACTCACAGTTTATTGTACCTTAGGGTTGCCAATATATTAGCATTTTGGTTTTTTTGTCGCACCCCAAACCGGGCCTATGCGACAGTCTCACGTGCGACACAATGCACGCTAAGGGAAGTTGTGATTTTAAGAAGAAATATTTATTCATGCGGAAGCAAGTAAAGAGTCGAT
>JAPKLW010008063.1:0-13952 GCA_026898455.1 Plectranthus barbatus | reverse complement strand
ATTATTAACTAGTGATTATCTCCTCTCGGTCTAAAAAACACAAGTTAATCAATCTCAATAAAGATTAGATTTTTCCTACAATTGAATTCTTCTTGGTCGGACAGAAAATCAAATTTATTAAACTCTCACTTCCTATTATCAATTTTCACCTCTCGGTCCATCAATTAATAACTAAAACCTATTCCAATTTTCATCTCTCGATCCTTCAATTGAATAGATTTGAAATAAAATCAAAGAGTTTAAACCAATAAAAGGGTTCGAATTATTGAATCAAAACATGTATCACAGATGGAGAAACCCAAGAACCTGTTTAGGGTTCTAGCCTAACATATTAAAGAAAAACATTGCAGGGAAAAATAAAGATTGCATTAAAAAGTAAAGGTTTAACAAATAAAAGTAAAGAGGAATTCTAAAGAAAACAGAAAATAAAGATGTAAAAACTGTAAAGGGGAAAAAAGGGTTCAAAGATAATAATTCTGAGCTATTCAAGAGTTTATATAGTAGTAGGGTTGAGGCCTTGGATGGTATATTGGCTCTAAAATTCGTCCCTATCTTCATATGGTATAATTTCCTTTCAAAACTTTTCTTTCGTAAGAATTTGGGCTGCAAAATCACACGTCTCGGTCTAGATTAACAGTGCCCCAGCCGAGATGGACATGCCCCGGTCGATACGGACTTCAAATCGGTCGAAACTGACACCATTCTCGCCACTTTCGACCCTTCTGTGCAGTCTCACGGTTTTGGCCATAACTTTCACGTCCAAACTCCGATTGACCCGATTCCAGTTGCAATGGAAAGCTAACTCAAAGATCTTTCAAATGTCATGCTCCATTAGCTCAGATTCCATCGGTGGAAGAAGTCGTGACTATTTCTTTGAACATCTGCTGCTTTCTGTACGGGTTTTCATTGGATTTGGCCTAAAACCTGCGAAATCTTACCATGGAAAGCATAATACCCTCTAATATACACTCATGCTTAATTTATTCAAGAAAACAAACTAAAATGCATAAAAAAAAAAGAAAAACAATACGATAAGTGAGTAGAAAAACGAGCTTATCAAACCCCCCAAACTTAAACACTTGATTGTCCTCAATCAACAAAAGAAAGAATCAAAAGTTCAAGCAGAAGAGTAGTGCAATGCCTCACAAGATTCATCACATTCAAACTCAAAGATCCACAAGATATCAACACTTTTGAAAGAATCAGAAAATCTGTAAACTATGGAAGACTCACAAGGGGAATGTTTCGCTCATTCACTCAAGTGTTTAGGATAGTTATGAAATCACACAAGTCAAGCAAATCAAGTTCTACCATAGGCTTGCAAATATTCTAGATCTCCACTGCAGATATGTGTACACAAGTCTAAGATCAGAAAGGACTTTATTCAAGGTTGTAATGTAGGCTTTTTGTGAAGGGAAGGGAAATATATGGCCAAGTGACTAAAATCAATTGAGTTCGCGACTCTCAACAAATCAAAACCACTATCTAATGATATCCACCCATCTCCTATAATTTTCAACATCAAACAAGGCTCTTTTATGTTGGTCCCGGTTTTTCAGAGTATATACGTTACGCAGCGGAAATAATATTAATTGTTTCTTGCACGCTACTTACACACAGCTGACAACTGGCAACTGGTCAGCTGGTGCTGGTTACTCAGTACGCAGCTGACAACTGGTCAGCTGGTGATTCAATACTTAGAATATTTTAGCCTTGTTTGCACAATTATATACCAGTTTCAGAATATACTCCAGCACTTGAGTGCTGGGTTTAAAATATGAATGAAATGCAGAAAGCTGATAAATAACAAAGGATTTTATAGTGGTTCGATCAATCGATCTACGTCCACTCTCCAGTCGAAGCACTGGAAATTCCACTAAGAGTAATCAGGTACAGGTGTCCTACGATCTATCTCTAGCTGGTGAATGCCTCGTCCACCAGTTCACTAGATCAACCGCTCCCGGTCCTGGATCCTTCTTCAACTCTTCACAGCTAATGGAGTGCGAGCACGTCACTTCAACCTCCACAGCTAGCTGGGTGTTTTAGTTCTCCCAAGAACGTAACAGTCTCTACGGCAGAATGCCCGTAATAACTCGAGTGCTGGTGAGCACAGGAGCTGCTGTGAACTCTCTCGAAGGAGAAAGAACACCAAGTGAGATCTTTAACTTACAAGCTTAAAGCTTGAAGTCTCGTGTTTGATAAATCAACACACGGAAAGCTTTATGAAAAGCCTCGAAAGTACTTGCAGTAATTTCAGTTCTTTCGATGGTTGAGCAGAGATATCTTATTCAATGTAACAACCGAGCAACCGAGAGAGAGAGCTTTGAATGTTGGTGGTTGCGACGTATTTATAGCCGCAGGAACCGATTCAAACTTTCTAGCCGTTTGGACACATCCGGAAAGGTGTCAGACCTCGGATGTCCTTCTGACGGCGGCAGGTATGTTTTTCCGGAAGGAACCATACCTTTGACCGCTTTATCTGACACAGATCTCTTTGTGTCAGAACGGCTCTCTCTGTCAGTCCGAGGAATAAGACTGGCGTCTTGTGACTGATAGACTTTAAGTTATCCTTCCTTAAAGTCATCCTTTGTCAGTTGATTCCTCAGATAATCTTCTTCTTGTCTCTACTACGCGGGGAGAGAGAATCTGGAATTCTGCTGGTAACATCTGACTGGTAGATCATACTGGTGATCTTGTGCTGGCAGTCTCTGCTGGTGACTTGCCCTGGCATCATCAAAGTCTACCAAAAGTCTGGATGTTAACTCTTCTCGGAATCTCCCATGACTGGTGAAATCACCGCTGGTGAATAGTGCAAGTAGGAACACGTATTCTCCTGGTAAGGTTTGTCAGCCGCCTGCTGATGAAATCCTTCCCAACTGGTGAACAGTAGCCAGTCATAAGGGCTTCTCACCGCTGGTGAACAATGTCAGCACGAGTCTTTGTCAGCCGCCTGCTGATGAAGCTTTTCTTAACTGGTGAACAGTAGCCAGTGGCAAGCGTTATTCATGCTGGTGAACAGTGTCAGCATGAGTCTTGATCAGCTGCGACTTACAACTCAAAAGACCTAAACAGGACTTTACATTTGAGACTAGAGCTCTGTAGAGACAACTGACGCTGGTAGGACTTAGGATTTGATCCACCAAAACTATAATCTAAACAAGTAAGCTACTGAGAAAGGAAACCTTAGACAGATTTCCCAACAATTTCCCCCTTTTTAGTGCGATCAAAGCCTAACCAGCGAGCACTCAGCTGATGAGGAAAGTTACGAATGATTTCAGGGTTTTACAAGTGAAACCTATCAGATCTAAACCCATGAAATTACTTCCTCAACATCAGCTCTAACTAAGAGAAATCTTCCCCCTCAACCAAGGAAAGATATTGCTCGTTTAAAAGTATGGAAATTAAGATCAGAGCAAATAAGCATGTAAATAAATTTAACATGCAAGATGAGTGCTGGTGCTGATTACACTGGATGTGTAAATTCAGCTGGTAAGTAAAAACTTAGACAATTGTTGGACAATAAGAGATTGTCATCAACTTGTCAGTTAACATTTCATTAGAGATTTAGCAATTACATGTACAATGAATGATAACTGACTAGTCTAACAGATTTACTTACAAAAGTATAAAGAGACTAGACTATGGCTTGGAAGATGATCCTGGTGACTGAGTTCGAGCACTTGTGATAGACCTCAGGATCTCAGTAAGTTCGGCCATTTCTTGATCTCTCTTCCGCCTTTCTTCAGCAGCAATTCGCCTCTCTTCAGCTGCAAGGCGTCTCTCCTCCTCAACGATTCTGGCTCTCTCCTCTTCAGCCAGTGCTGGCGCCCTTTCCCCCTCTTGGATCCGCGCCAAAAAGGTGGCAACACCGGCGGTGACGGACTCCATTTGCTGCGCTACATCGTCTTGGAAAGTGGCGAAGCGTTGATCCATCCTGGCGTCGATGTAAGCAAGAAGTTGCGCAGGAGGATGAATTTCTGAGAGTGACTCCGCTGATACTTCCATGGAAGTGGAAGGCACATCAGGTGCGGTATCAGCCATCTCTGATGCAGACGCAACTGGTACCTCCACTGGGGCGGGCTCCTCCGCTGGCACGTCGGCTGCTGCTGGCTCCTCCGCGAGCACGTCTGCTGGTGCTGGCAGGCCTTGTACAAAAATAGGTGGGGCTGTGAAAACCTCCAGCTGCCAGTCCTCATGATAAGGGACAAGGTCTCCCATGACCATTGGAACAGGGGGGAAGGCAGTGGCCAGCCACCAACCTCTGGAGGGATCCTCCTCCACTATGTGGTCTACCAGCAGAGCGCTGGCAGCCATATAAAAAAAGATAGCAAAATATGGAGGGATCCTGGGGAGAGCGATGAGCACCTTCAAGCGTTTGAGCGCGTATATCAACTGGTACCCTGGGCTGGTGCACTGGAACTGGAGGAATGGCAACTTAACCATTTTGGGCCTAGGGAGGCCGGAGGTTCCAGTCAGCTGTCGATATTCTGCAATCTTCCTCAATCGGCGCCTGATTCGCCTGTTCGACAGCTGCTGATGGCTTTCAGGATCAGTATCCATGAATGTATTTGCCCAGACCTCCTCAGATCTCCTGTATCCAAGCCCGAGCCTGGCATACAGTACGGCACGCTTCTCCACTGTCAACTGGCATTGGCACCAGTCGAAGATCCTCCACCTCCGGAACTCCAGAAGCAGTTCCGCATTCATCCGCCACAGGTCTCTGTACCTGGTTATCAACTCCTCATCCACAGCGCTCTCCACTTCCGCTGTGATGATGTCGGCATACTCATAGAGTGAGTAGTTGTAATACTCCATCGGGTGCAGGGGCAGACACCAGTCGAAGATCCTGGAAGCGTAGACTGACTGGTGGGGGAGTCCGCTGATGGGGATAATGTTGAATGTTGAAGGCTCAGGCACTCGTGAATTTTGAAACGCCATGTTCCCGCGGTGCTCCCACCGGTGTACCCCTGTCACTCGCGATTGGAAGGTATCTTCATCAATCAGCTGGTGCTCTTGGATACAGAGCATGTATGGCCTCCTTTCTGTTCGCACATGTCGTGCTGGCGCTGGGGAGGATGCTGCTGGTCGCCCAGAAGATGTAGAAGCTTCTGAAAGGAGTGGACGACTGGCAGCTGGACGAGCCTCAGCCTCAAAATTTGGGAAAAGATCCCTTGGCTCCATCCTCTGCACCCTGGAGTGGTGTACTAATGGTGCGGATTCTTCTTCGGAAATGATTATGACCTCCTCAGCTGGAGCAGCTGGCTCCTCACCAGTAGTCTCCATCGCAACTTGTTCTTCCTCAGCTGGGGCAGCTGGTTCCTCGGCCCTTGACATCTCTATATCATCTGAGTCTGAGCTTTCATCAGAGAAACTCGCCAGTTTTTCCGGGGTGGTCGCCCGCTCTACAACTCCTCCACTGGCACCCCCTTGCGCGGCCAGTGGGTCTTCAGATTCACCTCCACCACCCCGTTGCGCGGGTGGAGGGACTTGAGGCACATCCTCCTCAGGCTGGTACATATCTACAAGAGATAGTACATCCTCCTCAGCTCCCATGACCATCAGGCGCGTGAAGGATTCTTCAGAGAGGATCTGGCCTGGAGCTGGTGCTGGTGGCATGTCACTTGAAGTTTGGGCAACTTCCCATTTTCCCTTCGCCACCTGATGCACTTGCTCCGCCAGTTGCGCCTGACGTCGAGAATCTTGCTCAGCCTTTATCTTTGCGAAGGCTTCATCGCGGGCTGCCAGCTCAGCCTCCCTTTTCCGCTGGTCGGCAAAGGCCTTCAGCCTTGCCTGAGCTTGCTTCTTCCTCACAAGGGAAGCTTGTTGCTCCTTCTTGGCTTGCTCCACCAGCTTCTGAGCTCTCGTCTGGACCCTCTTCCTCTTTCGGGTCATCTTCTCGATGGTCTCCTCCTCAGTCAGTCCCAAGATGGACTTCTTGACTGGAATTGAGACCTTCCCTGACGCAGGGTCATAGGCAACAGCTGGCTGGGGCTGCTGGCGCTGGTGGGTCTTGGGTTTCTTACTTGGAGGGGGCCTGGGGGCTGGCACTTGTGGTGATGCTCGAGGATGTATACCGGTTGCCTTAGCCACTGCTTCTTCCATAGAGGTGAATAAGGATTAAACCTCTAGCTTCCTTTTCAGCTCAGCCTTGGCCTCAGCTGGCAGTGGGAGAGCCACTGCTGGTACTTCCTCCCATGTCTGTTCTGCATCTTCTTCAGAAACAGACTCATCGGGGTCCACAGCCGTCTTCCCCTTCAGCCGGCGTGGTTTCTTGTAGTCGGGGACAGCCAGTTTCACCTTTGTGGCTGGGATGAAATCTGATCCAACCAGTTGCTCCCCCTGGTCGACGTCGTCCCCCATCTCTACCTCCAGTATGTGGCTGATCCTCAGCCCGAATGACACTGCGTGAAGAAACTTCCCGTCAGTCTTCACCGTGACATTCTTCTCCACATTTTCAAGCAGTCGTCTGAAGAAGAATTCGGCCCAATTTCCATGTACCCCATCCACGAGGGCGCACATGACCGAGAACTTCTTTAGGCTCAGTTCGGCGTAAGAGCCGACTTCGCATTGTAGCATGCGTACTACAATGTCACACACCATCTGCCAGTACTCTTGCATTTTTGACTTCTTCATCCCTGTCTTGAAGATAGTCACTTCTGGCTTCTTCCACTCCTCCCACCGCCGGCGGAATTCCACCGTATCATCTCGGTAGTACGTCGCCACCTCTTCGCCGCTATTCCTCATTCCAAATAAGTTTGCCAGATACTCGGCGTCGACAGTGATCAGCTTTCCAAACACCGAAGTAGTGAAAGAATTTTTATCGTCAGCAATGACTGCTCGAGCGTAGAACTCGGCAACCATATGTGGGTGGAACACCCTGGGAGTCGTCGTCAAATACGGGCGGAGCTGCTCGTGGTCTATCATGTCCATCATCTCCGGGCCGTGGTGCTTCTCGGCCAACTTGTCGTTCAGAATCTTTTCTTTCTGAACTTGGGCTGTGCGAATCTGTGCGTGAGAGAGGCGATGTCGGGTGGCTGCTTTATTCAGCGAAACGAGCTTGCTGAATGGATAGGTATAATCTATGTCTTCTTCTTTTGCAATGCCAGTGAAGGTTGGCATATGTGATTCAGCTAATGGTAAGTCTAAGGACTCAGTAGAAGAAGATGATTTATCAGCAGCGGGGTTGGATGAAGATGCCATGATATCAGGGAATAAGTGTTTGGAAATCTTAAGGAAGATGAACGGAAAATATGTTCGTAAAATTGGAAGGAATGATAAGAGTTTTTCCGATCATGAACAACAGCTATTTATACTGGTGCCATGCTGGGATGGATGGGTGAGATTAATTCGTCAAAAGTGAGAATCGACGGTCATCAGCAGGCACGATTCCCTGTAGCGACGTGCGTGGTCGTGCTGACATGGGATGGAGCGTCTAGCTGACATGGCACACGCTGATTGGTCGCGAAAGTGCTTTTGACTGCGCAGTCACTGTGCGCATTAAATGTGGCATTAAATGCCGCATTAAATTCGAAGATATGCACACGCAATACCAATCTTAAACTTTTCCCGCCATTTCTGCGACAGCTGGCACGACTCTTGGACTTCAAGAGAGCGTCAGTTGAGAGCTGGGACTCAACTGGTCATCAGTAGTATACCTGGTCATCAGTGGTATATGCCAGTGGCATACTTCCCCCTGCCAGTATGGCCTTCTTTTTCACCAATCGTTGATATATCACCAGTTGTCTGCTGACAACTTGAAAGATTGAAAGAATTGAGAGCTTGGACTCAATTCATTCCGCATAATCTTCTCTTCACTTCTTCATCATTGCTTGGAATTGGGAGCTGGGACCCAATTTTACTTCGACTGATGGTGCATTACTGCTGGCAAATTCGAAATGAGAGCTGGGACTCATTTCCTTCGTTGTTTATGGAATTAGTTCTGCCAGTAGATACCATCTGTGGTTTTGAGCTACCACTAAAGAAAACATGAAGACTAAGAGCTTGGACTTAGTCTTAATCAGCATCCTTCAGAAAATCAAGAACGGAATGAGAGCTGGGACTCACTCTTCCTCAACACTAGGGCTCGCATCAATCTCCATAAGACCGAGTTTGATGCACAACTCCTTGAATCTTGCTTCTGGCAAAGGTTTGGTGAAGATGTCAGCTAGTTGATCGTCGGTTCTGATGTACTCTACGCTGATATCCTTCTTCTCGACATGATCACGTATGAAGTGATGTCGGATATCTATGTGCTTGGTCTTAGAGTGATGAACCGGATTCTTCGTTATGCACATAGCGCTGCTGTTGTCGCAATAGATGGGTACACAGCCAGTGTCCACTTCATAGTCTTCCAGTTGTTGCTTGATCCAGAGAATTTGAGCACAGCAACTGGCAGCGGCAACATATTCAGCCTCAGTAGTAGATGTAGCAACTGAGTGTTGCTTCTTGCTAAACCAGCTGATTAGCTTGTGTCCTAGAAACTGACACGTACCACTGGTGCTTTTTCTATCTATTCGGCATCCAGCAAAATCTTAATCTGAATACCCAATGAGTGTAAGCTCATCATTCCTAGGGTACCATAACCCAAGTGATTCAGTTCCTTTGAGGTATTTCACTATTCTCCTAGCAGCTTCCATGTGTGACTTCTTTGGATTGGCTTGATATCTGGCACACACTCCGACTGAGTATGAAATGTCGGGTCTGCTGGCTGTCAGATAGAGAAGTGATCCAATAATACCTCTGTAGCTGGAAGGATCAACCGATTCTCCTTCTTCATCAAGAAAGATCTGGCAACTGGTGCTCATCGGTATTCTGAGAGCCTTAGTCTTCTCTGGGCAATATTTCTGAATTAGGTCCTTGGCATACTTCCGCTGATTAATGAAAATCCCATCAGCTGACTGCTGGACCTGGAGTCCTAGAAAGTATGTTAATTTTCCCATCATACTCAACTGGAATGAGTTCTGCATCAGTTGAGAAAACTTCTCACAGAGAGACATATTCCTTGACCCGAATATAATGTCATCGACATATATCTGCACCATTAGCATACATCAGCATCCTTGATGATGAAGAGAGTCCTGTCGATCTTCCCTTTCCTAAATCCATTACTGATTAGGAATTGTGACAGCGTCTCGTACCAAGCCCTGGGCGCCTGTTTCAATCCATACAGGGCCTTTCTCAGCTTGTACACCTTGGTGCCTATTTCAAAGCCTGGAGGTTGTTCGACATATACTTCCTCCTTTAGCTCGCCATTCAAGAAGGCGCTCTTCACGTCCATTTGGAATACCGTGAACCCATGATACGCTGCATACGCAAGGAACAGGCGTATCGCCTCCATTCTTGCAACTGGTGCGAAGGTCTCGTCGAAGTCGATGCCTTCACATTGCTTGTAACCTTTGGCGACTAAACGAGCTTTGTTTCTGATTACAATGCCATTCTCATCTCGCTTGTTCTTGAAAACCCACTTGGTGCCAATCACTGACTGATCTGATGGTCTCTCTACCAAGTCCCAAACATTGTTGCGAGTGAATTCTGCAAGCTCTTCTTGCATGGCATTAATCCAATCGGCAGATTCTAGCGCAACTCCTATGGAAGTAGGTTCCATTTGCGAAATAAAACAAGTTAGGAGCGCACTGCCGTGTCGAGTCTGAACAGAACCTTCTGGATCACCGAGAATAGCATCGGGTGGGTGATTTCTCAACCATTTGGGAAGATGAGAATCTGCTGGCGTTAGTTCTTCTGTCCTGGTGACTGGTGCTTCCTGAACTTCACCAGTCGGAGCAGCAATTGCAACTGGTGGTTGACCTTCACCAGTCGGAACAGACTCTTCGTCAGCGTCACTCTCTGACTGATCTCCTGATCCTTCTGCGGTATCTGCATCGTCAGTTGGTCCAACCACTCCAGCTGGTTCACCGTCTTCTTCTGGTTCGAAAATTCCAGACGGTATTCCCCCTGGATTATTGCCTGTTCCACTCAGGGAGATTGAGTGTAAGGTCTCAGCAAGGTCAATTGCATCACCGACCCTCCCGGATTGCTGATGGGCAACCGAGGATACTGGTTGTGAAGATGATCCAGTCATAGGTCTAGTCAAACCAGTTGGTTGAGCATTGGAAGAATTCCTGCCCAACTGATCAATGACATCATTGACCTCAGGAACATCTTCAGCCAGTTGTCGTAATGTCCTGCGCACTAAAGTAGCTTCATCAAAAACAACATTGCATGTTATTTCCACAAGCTTGGTGGTCTTGTTAAATACTCTATAGCCCTTGTGAGAGGGATGTCCATATCCAACAAGGACACCCTCATCAGCTTTAGGCGAAAAAGCATTTAACTTCAACTTACCATTATTATGGACATAACATGGTGAACCGAAAGCACGAAGATGATCTAGAGAAGGCTTACGACCAAAATAGACTTCATAGGGAGTTTTCTTGAGTCTGTCGTTGATCCCGCTTCTATTCTGAGTATAGCAAGCCGTCACCAACGCTTCTCCCCAAAAACTCTGTCCTAAGCCGGACTCTGCCAGCATGGACCGGACCGCTTCTTTCAGCGTCCTGTTCCTACGTTCTGCCAGTCCATTCTGCTGCGGTTGCCTTGGTGCAGATCTTTCATGTTTAATGCCGGCTTCCGCGCAAAAATCCATCAGTAGACTGTTGCAGAATTCCGTCCCATTGTCTGACCGTATCCGCTTTACAGAAGCTTCTCTCTGTTTCTGTGCTTTGACAATGAAATCTGGAAGAATGACTTTCACTTCATCCTTGGATCTGAGAAGCTTTACCCAGGTATAGCGCGAGTAGTCATCGACTACCACCAGCGAATAACGTCTTCCTCCAATGGTTTGAGGTGCTACTGGTCCAAAGAGGTCCATATGTAGCAGCTCCAGTACCCGACTGGTACTGGGGCAGACTGGCGACTGGTTCTTGAAGGACTTCTTAGTTTGCTTGCCCTGCTGGCATGCTTTGCAAATCCCTTCCTTCTTGAATCCTCCCTTGGGAAGTCCTTCCACAAGATCATGCTTGGCCAGGTAGTTGATAGTTCTGAAATTCAGATGACTCAACCTTTTGTGCCACAGCCAGTTAGTTTCCATAGTACTGGTGGCCACGAAGCATGAATCTGTCTTCCCGCTTTGCCAGTCAACGGTATACAGTCCCCCATTCCGAATACCTCTCAGCTTGATCTCGCCAGTCTTCTCGTCCTTGATCTGGCACTCTGATTTCCCAAAGTGAACTGTGTAACCACAATCGCACAGTTGACTGATACTCAGGAGGTTGTGCTTGAGAGAGGTAACAAGGGATACATTTATAATTCTGACATCATCCTTCTCGATGCAGCCCTTGCTAATAACTCTGCCCTTAGAGTTATCACCGAAAATAACTGGAGGTCCTTTGACCTTGATGAGATCTGCAAACAAATCCTCTTCACCAGTCATGTGAGCTGAACACCCACTATCCAAGATCCACTCTCTCGACCTCTGAAGCTGTGTTGCATGATCCTGTACCTGCAAGAAAGAAATGGAATTCATTTAGGTCCCCGATCATCTGCGGGTCCTGCAGGGTTAGATCGCTGGATAATTCCTTTCGGAATCCAGACTTGAGTGATTTTCAGCTCGGTTTTACCCTTGCTGACATCATTAATAACCTTTCCCTTCCTTTTGAAGTAATGAGTGCGTTTGGTTTGGGAAGGTGTGGTTGTGTGTGTATCTCCTTTGGAAGTACGCTTCCGCTGAGAGCTTCGGAAATGTTTTTCCGGTACATTGTGTTGCCTTTGTGGTCTCTGGAAGTGTGGACCACCATGGCTAGCCTTCACAGCCCTTTTAGAAAACATGTGATTGGGCTCAGGCCTCTGATAGGTATTCCTCCTATCAGGTATTATCCTTCTCTCAGAGTTACTCTGAGATTTGGATCCCTTGTAAGTATGCTGGTGACTTGCATACTTATGAGGTTGTGCGTGGATTCTCTTGACAACTGGTGCTGGCTGACGAATTCCACTGGCAGCTGACGCTGACTTCATTGCCTTAGAATTATTCGGCTTAGTCTGCTTCTTAGGGTGTGCTGGCGTCCTGTCAGCAGAGAATCTTGCCAGTTTAGGTTTTTGTCGTGATGACTCACCTCTGAAGCTGGTCTTATGAATCCTATGCTGATCAGCCATACGGGACTGACTGGTATTACTAGCTGGTGCTGATGCATTTACCAGTTTGCCCTTACCCTTATGAGCTGTGAGTTCGGGTTGGTTTATGCTCAAATCCTTTTCAAATCCCAACCCGAACTTATCAGTCGGCTTTCTCCAATGACTTAGAGCCTTTTCCAAATCCTTGGAGCCTTTATTCAAAAAATTTATTTTATTTTCTTGCTCCAGAACGATGTTGTGAAAATTATCTCGCTCAGTTTTTGCAATTTGAAAATTTTGAAGCAATTCAAAGTGAGTCTTTTTCAGAGTGGCTAGCTCTTCACCGATTGACCTCGATTTTTCAATCTCATTGGTCAAAACAGAAATTTGATCTTTCAGCGAGGTGTTTTCGCCAGCCAAGACATTTTTTATTTCATAAAATTTCAAAAATTCTTGTTGAAGAATGTCTATAGTGACAGCTTCTGAGTCGGAGCAATGCGACTCAGAATCGTCTAGGATGCATGGAGACATGATGTGCAATGAGGGAACAGATTGTACCTGGTCGTCAGCAGCAAGTGCTTGTTCCTCCTCACTGTCAGCACATTCTTCATGTGCTTCCTCTCCGAAGGCTACCATCAGCGCCAGTAGCGCTTCCTCTTCTGACTCTTCATCTGATGCAAACTCTCCATCATCATGGTCAGGTATATCAGGAACCTCTGTCCTGGTCAGCATCGCCTTGGCAACGGCCTTTGATGCACGCTCTTCAAAGAGCTTCTTCAGCCTTTCCCGCTCATCTTTATCCACTTGTGGACATTCAAATTTGAGATGGTCAGGGGATTGGCACTGATAACACGCGCGGGGAGCTCTCTTGACAAACTTTCCATCAGATGAGCTGAGAGAAGCTCCCTGTTTTGCCTTGGCTTTCTCCAGAAGAACAGCCAGTCTCTTCATCTGTTGCTCAAGATCTGCGATAGAGCTCTCGCTGCCTTTCGAGTTAGATCCCGATGGGGATGGGATCTCTTTCTGCGGGTTGTGAGGTCCAGCAGGTCTGTCAGTGTGGAAAGGCTTCTTGTGCTTCCACTTGAAATCCCTCTTGACGAAGTAGGCTTCGTCTTGTGTTTTGATGCTGGGAGATCCAACGGTCCGAATGGCTTCATTTTTGTTCACCATTTGGATATCCCACTCATGTGCTTGGAGCTGAGCAAATAGCTCCTTGGGAGTCATCTTGGATAGATCCTTCTCCTTAAGAGATGTGGTCTTCACAAACCAGTCCTCCTTGGGCATCTTTGATAGGATCTTTGCATTAAGCTCTGCATTCGAGTACTCCTTGTCCAAAGACTTCAGCTCGCTGACTATGGCATTGAATCTAGCCTCCATCTCCTTGATGGTTTCACCAGTCAGCATCTGGAATGACTCGTACTTGTCCACCGCAACTTGCAACTTGTTGCGCTTCATCTGATCTGTCTCCGTACAGAGACTATCAAGGTAGTCCCAGACTTCCTTGGCAGTGTCAAATTGGAGGGCTTCCTCCATCAGCGGTTCTGGGAGAGATGATAGGATCATATCGAGAGCAACGGAGTCCAGCTGATTCCGCCTCCTGTCTTCAGCGTTCCATTCTTCTGGGGGCTTTGGGATCTCAGCAGCTGGGCGATCTCCTAGCTGGTGTTGTGTCTTGGTGATCTCGATCGGCCCTTTCTCCAGCACGTCTTTCATCTCCGGATGGACGCTTTTCAGCTGAATGAGCGACCTCTTTCGCCATATATCATGCTTCTCCGGATTGTAGTTGAGCAGCTTCGGGACATTATTAACTAGTGATTATCTCCTCTCGGTCTAAAAAACACAAGTTA
>JAPKLW010008062.1:0-13957 GCA_026898455.1 Plectranthus barbatus | reverse complement strand
AAACCCTACTATTGATTTACCCAAACAAAGGTTCTGAAAACTGTATTCAGTATATGATTTTCCTTCATTGCACTATCCCTGTGGGTTCGACAACCAATGGGTTCTTATAAATTTATTTGCCCTTTGCTATAATTTGTATGCAGATTTAGCATCGATCAAATTGGCGCCGTTGCCGGGGATAGTCAGACGGCGAGTCGTTACTGGAAAGTTGAAGAACTTTTGGATTGGGTTGTACTCTTTCTTTTTATTTTCGAGTTTTATTTTTCTTTGTTTCGAGTCAGTTCTGTTTTTCGCGTGCGTGTGTGTGTCGCGTCTGTCTCGGCCGAGGTGAGTCCCACCACGGTCGAGACGATTTCTCCATCTCGGTCGAGTTGAACCACATATCGGCCGAGACAAATTCTTCCATCCCGGCCAAGATACATCTCAAATCGGCCGGGACAGACTGATTTTTCCCTCGTTTTCTGTGCAGGTGTAAAAATACGAGGAATGAGGAGAAGATGGTGAATGATGTCGATCTGACTCTTGAAGAGCAACGAATACTGGTCACTGAAGCCTATCTACTGAGGAAAGAATTGAGAGAAATACAAGGAAGGCAAGTTGCACTTCAAGAGGTTAATCCGGCTCAGCCCAAGCAGTCAATCATTGATGAAGTCTAGTCCAGAGTCCAGCCATCATCAGCATGGATCAATGAGAGAACCAAAGTCATAAAGACTAATGAGTCAATCATTGACGACATCCTGTCCAGAGTCCAGCCATCATCAGCATGGATCAATGAGAGAAACAAAGTCATAAAGACTAATGAGTCAATCATTGACGACATCCTGTCCAGAGTAAAGCCAGACACTGAAGCATGCATAGTCAAGGAGGACATTGAAGTGAAAGTGGCTGAAAACCAAGAAGAACAAGTTGAGGCTGAGCTGTATGATTCAATTGATGTGGTCACTCCAGTACACAAAGGAGAGGGCGATCAAGCGAAAGACAAAGAAGTGGACCAAAGGGAATTTCTGAAGGATTTGGAGGCCATTGCCAAAAGAAACAAACTGAAGCCTCCTGATTCATACCATCTTGATTGCAAGACTGCCTACTTGGCTCCATCAAACGATCAGTTGATGCGGTTGTTGCAATACATATTCCAACCTCCTTGATGAGCTTCACAGGTAGTGTCGAGCCACGACGGTAAATAAGGCACTGAATGGGAGGTAACCCATTGTGTTTCAATTTTTCCCTTTTCTTTCTAGTATTTTCGAATTTATTTTGTTTATTCTGTTATTTCACTTTTATTGTCTTTTGCAAAAAAAAAAAAAAAAAAAAATATCGAAGCCTGTCTCGGCCGAGACAGAGTCCGCCACGGCCGAGACAGCGGACCGAGACGTGGAACACTTCGACCGAGAAGGAGGTCGCCAGAAGGCTCCATCCCGGCCGAGATGAAGTCCGCCACGGCCGAGATGGAGTGCCAGCAGACACAAATCCACGCCGGTCTGAGTCTGAAGATGGAAGATAAAAAGTTGGTGTCTGAGGCCAACAATCAGGTACCGTTTCGAATTCTGAATCTGACTTTCAAACTTATCCTCTCTGATTTTCGAATAAGTTTGGGGGGATGAAGATTTAAGGGTTTTGAAACATTTTTATATCTTTTATTTGCTTTATTTAAATTTCTGCATGAATATTACTCCCTCCGTCCCACTTCAATTGTCACACTTACTAAATTGGGCGTCCCAACCAAATTGTCACATATCTAAAAATGGCAAATTTTTCCCACTCAACAATAAAATATTAATCCCACTAACTCATTCTACACTCACAACTCTTAATTTCTGTGCCGAAAAGAAACATGACAATTTGCATGGGACGGAGGGAGTATTTTAAATAAAACGCGAGATTGTGGGAATTTGAGCATGATTGATAACCCTGACAAGAATGCAAGATGAGAATTGATTGACTTTAGTTTGCATTGATTGTGATAGTGGTTGAGTATGCCTATGAATGTGAATACCGCATGATTACTTGTTTTGACACTTGCGTTGGCATGATAGTTCGATGACGATTTGATGTTTACCGTGGAAGAAAAATTGTCCTAAGTGTGAGATTTTGAGCCTGAAATTTTGATTGTGAGTGTGTCTGCAATTTTTGAGTTTCTCTAGAACTTGCTTTGTTTCTTTTTCAAGACTGCTAGTGTGCACAGGTTTAGGAAGTGATTTTAGGCCATCTTTGTTAACCCAATTCCCAAACACTGTCCTTTTACATATCAAATTATCCCTAGTCAGCTCCATTGTGCTTAACTCCATTTTTTTGTCTTGTCTATGAGATTTTCATGGAGTTATAATGGTTTTTGTCTTGTCTATGAGATTTAAGGAGGATAAGGGTGGTGAGATATGTGATTTGGAAAAGAAATTTGTAAAATAGTGGTATGCAAGATGTGTGAATAATTAGCTCAAAAGATATTAGAATTCTCATAAGCTCCCTATACAAACTGTTCATAAGAGCATAAGAGATTCAAAACAGAGCTAGAAAAAAGAAAGAAAAAAAAAATGATGAAAGAGAAAAAGAAAGAGAGAGAAAGGTTGTGTTGTGATTGAAATTGTAACATTTGAGGAGAAGGATAGATGATGATCAGATGGTGATTTTGAATTTATTGAGAGTCATGAACTCGAATTTTCTTTTTAGTCACTTGGCCATATTTCCCTACCCTTCATAAAAAGCCTACATTACAACCTTGAATAAAGTCCTTTCTGATCTTAGACTTGTGTGCACATTTTTGCAGTGGAGATTTAGAATATTTGCAAGCCTATGGTAGAACTTGATTTGCATGACTTTTGTGTGATCTCATAATTATCCAAAACACTTGAGTGAATGAGCGAAACACTCCCCATGTGAGTCTTCCATAGTATACAGATTTTCTGATTCTTTCAAAAGTGCTGATG
This sequence comes from Plectranthus barbatus, assembly GCA_026898455.1. Taxonomy (NCBI): domain Eukaryota; kingdom Viridiplantae; phylum Streptophyta; class Magnoliopsida; order Lamiales; family Lamiaceae; genus Plectranthus; species Plectranthus barbatus. The sequence goes on along the minus strand of JAPKLW010008062.1, from coordinate 11,036 downwards.
CTTAGTAGATTTACGCGTTTGATTGTGATGAATCTTGTGAGGCATTGCACTACTCTTCTACTTGAACTTTTGATTCTTTCTTTTGTTGATTGAGGACAATCAAGTGTTTAAGTTTGGGGGGTTTGATAAGCTCATTTTTCTACTCACTTATCGCTTTGTTTTTCTTTTCTTTTATGCATTTTAGTAAGTTTTCTTGAATAAACTGAGCATGAGTATATATTAGAGGGTATTATGCTTGCCATGGTGAGATTTTATAGGTTTTAGGCTAAATCCAATGGAGAACCCGTACTGAAAGCAGCAGATATTCAAAGGAACAGTCACTACTTTTTCCACCAATGGAATCTGAGCTAATAGAGCATGGCATTTGAAAGATCTTTGAGTTAGCTTTCCAACGCAACTGGAATCGGATCAATCGAAGTTCGGACGCGAAAGTTATGGCCAAAACCGTGAGACTGCGCAGAAGGGTCGGAAGTGGCGAAACGTCTCTGTTTCGGCCAAAACGAAACCCATCTCGGCCGGGCCGCATTTTTCATCTCGGCCGGGGCAAGAGCCATCTCGGCCGAGACATACATGAATGGCGAGATTTGGCGAGATTTTTGTTGGTCCCGGATTATCAGGGTATAACTTGGCAGCGGAAAAAGTGATTAATCGTTTCTTGCACTCTGCTGGTTACTCAGCTGACTGGGACCTTGTCAGCTGGTAAGTCAACTTGCACTTTACGTACTCAGCTGACTGGCGACTGGCTCGTCAGCTGGTAGCTCAAGACTTAGAATATTTTAGCCTTGTTTGCACAGTTATATCAGTTTTCAGATATACACCAGCACTTGGGTGCTGGGTTTTAAATCAGTATGAAATGCAGAAAGCTGATAAAAGACAAAGAATTTATAGTGGTTCGATCAACTGATCTACGTCCACTCTCCAGTCGTAGCACTGGAAATTTCACTAAGAGTAATCGGGTACAAGCGTCCTACGATCTATCTCTAGCTGGTGAATGCCTCGTCCACCAGTTCACTAGATCAACTGCTCCCGGCCTTGTCCTTCTTCAACTCTGATCAGCTGGTGGAGTGCGAGCACGTCACTTCAACCTCCACAGCTTCACTGGGTGTTTAGTTCTCCCAAGAACGTATCTTCTCAATACGGCAAAAGCCCGTAATAACTCAAGTGCTGGCTGGCACAAGAGCTGCTGTGAACTTCCTCAGAAGAGAAAGAACACCAAAGAGATCAGTAACTTACAAGCTGGAAGCTTGAAGTCTCGTGTTTGAATAAATCAACACACGGATAGCCTATAGAAAGGCCTCGAAAGTGTTCTGCTTGCTTGCAATAAAGTTTTCAGTCTTTCGGTAGGTGAAGAGTATTGAATGTTGATGGATCCCAGGTATTTATAGACGCGGGATCCCATTCAAATATTCTAGCCGTTTGGACACATCCGGAAAAGGTCTCTGTCCTCGCATGTCCTTCTGACGGCGACAGGTAGGAATTTCCGGAAAGCGCCATGCTTTTGTCCACTTTATCTGACATTGATCTCTTTATGTCAGAACGGCACTATTCGTCAGTACGAGGATTCGGTACTGGTGTCCTGAACTGATAGACTTTAAGGTATCCTCATACTCTGTCAGTTAATTCCTCGACGAATCTTCTTTTTGTCTCTAAGACACTGGGAGAGAGAATCTGGAATTCTGCTGGTAACATCCGACTGGTAGATCATTCTGGTGATCTTGTGCTGGCAGTCTCTGCTGGTGACTTGCGTTGGCACAATCTAAGTCTACCAATTTGTCTGGATGTTTACTCTTGGAATCTCCCATGACTGGTGGCTTCACCGCTGGTGAATAGTGTCAGTGAGAACACGTATTCTGCTGGTAGGATTTGTCAGCCGCCTGCTGGTGAAATCCTTCCCAACTGGTGAACAGTAACCAGTCATTAGCTCTTTCTCATGCTGATGAACAGTGTCAGCACGAGTCATGTCAGTCGCTTGCTGGTGAGACTTCTCTCAACTGGTAAGTACATCTCATGCTGGTGAACAGTGTCAGCATGAGTCTTGATCAGCTGCGACTTACAACTCAAAAGACCTAAACAGGACTTTACATTTGAGAACTAGAGCTATCTAGAGACAACTGACGCTGGTAGGACTTAGGATTTGATCCACCAAAACACCAAAACTAGATTCTAAACAAGTAGCTACTGGGGAAAGGAAACTTAGCCAAATTTCCCAACAATTTCCCCCTTTTTGGTGCGATCAAAGTCTAACCAGCGAGCACTCAGCTGATGAGGAAAGTTTACAGAAGTTTTCAGGGTTTTACAAATAAGCCTATCAGATCTAAACCCATGAAACTACTTCCTCACATCAGCTCTAACTAAAATCTTCCCCCTCAAACTAAGAGGGATATTGCTCGTTTAAAATATGAAAATTGAGATCAGAGCAAAAAGATTTAAAGTGTGTGATACGAGTGCTGGTGCTGATTACACTGGAAGTGTAAGTTCAGCTGGTAAGTAAATACTCAGACAATTTGTTGGACAATGAGGAATTGTCATCAACTTGTCAGTAATCAATCCATTTAATATGTTGCAGTTACAAGTACAGGATAGAAAACTGACTAGTCTAGAGATACAAATACTTACAACAAAATGGAGAAGCTAGACTATGGCTGAGAAGATGATCCTGGTGATTGAGTTCTGCTTGTGAGCGACCTCAGGATCTCAGTGAGCGCTGCCATATCTTGTCTGCTCTTCTCCCTTTCCTCAGCAGCAATCCTCCTCTCCTCTTCAGCAAGACGGGCTCTCTCAGCCTCAGCACGTGCTCGCGCACTTTCCCCCTCTTGGATCCGCGCCAAAAAGGAGGACACTCCAGCGGTGACTGACTCCATCTGTTGAGTCATCTCGGTTCGGAAGCTGGCGAAGCGCTGGTCCATCCTGGCATCAATGATTGCAAGAAGCTGCGCAGGGGGATGGATCTCGGAGATTGGCTGCGCTGATTCTTCAATGGAAGAGGAAGGTACATCAGTTGCGGAAGGAGCAGCTGCTGGTTCAGATGCAGCTGATATCTCCATCGGGGCTGGCTCCTCCGCTGGCACTGCAGCTGCTGCTGGTGCCTCTGCTGGTACATCAGCTGCTGCTGACTCCTCTACTTGTACTTCGACTGCTGGCTCCTCAGCTGATTCCACCACTGGCACTGCTGCTGGAGCTGGCTGGACTTCAGAAACAACTGTGGGGGCTGTGAATTCCACCACTTGCCAGTCCATAGAATCAGGGACGAGATCGCCCGAGACAATAGGAACAGGAGGGACGGCAAGGGTCAGCCACAAACCACGAGAGGGATCCTCCTCCACAATGTGGTCTACCAGCAAAGCGCAGGCAGCCATGTCGAACAATTTAGCATGGTAGGGAGGGATCCTCGGGAGGGTAACCAGCACTTTGAGGCATCGGAGCGCGTACGTCAGCTGGTACCCCCGACTGGTGACTTGGAACTGGAGGAAAGGTAACTTGACCTTTTTCAGTGGCGGGAGGCCGGAGCTTCCAGTCAGCTGCCTATACTCTGCAATTTTCAGCAAGCGGTGCTTGATCCTCCTTGTAGACAGCTGCTGGGGGCATTCAGGATCAGTGCCCATGAAGGCATGCGCCCACTCCTCCTCCGCTCTCCAGTAGCCAAGACCCAGTCTGGCATAAAGAACCGCCCGCTTCTCCACTGTCAGCAGGCGCTGGCATCTGTCAAAAATCCGCCACCTCCGGAACTCCAGACATAGGTCCGGATCCACCCTCCAGAGCCTTCGGTAGCTGGATATCATTTCGTCATTGACGACATTCTCCACTTCCGCCGTGATGTTCTCTGCATACTCATAGAGGGTGGAATTGTAGTATTCCACTGGCTGCAGGGGCAGGCACCAGTCAAAGATTCTTGAGGCATATACCGACTGGTGGGGGAGTCCGCTGAAGGGGATGATGTTGAATGCAGATGGCTCTGGCACTCTTGAATTATAAAATGCCATCTCCCCGCGCTGCTCCCACCGGTGCACCCCTGTCACTTGAGCCTGGAAGGTATCCTCATCAACCAGTTGATGCTCTTGGATGCAGAGCATATAAGGTTGCCTTTCAGTTCGAGCATGCTTAGCTGGTGGTGTAGAGGATGCTGCTGGTCGCCCGGAAGTTGATGTCGAGGCATCTGTAGATCGGGGGCGACTGGCAGGACGACGAGCCTTATCATCAATGTCTGGGAACAGATCCCTTGGCTCCATCCTCTGCACCATTGAGTAATGTGTCACCTCCTCAGCTGGCTCCTGCTCTGGCTCCTCAGCCCTTGGCTCCTCTGCATCCTCGGATTCAGAACTGACATCCGAGAAGCTCGCCAGTTTTACCGGGGTGGTCGCCCGCTCCTCAACTCCTCCACTGGCACCCCCTTGCGCGGCCAGTGGGTCTTCTTCACCTCCACCACCCCCGTGCGCGGGTGGAGGGACTTCAGCGACCTCCTCCTCCTCCTGGTACTTATCCACAAGGGATAGCACATCCTCTTCAGCACCCATGACCATCAGGCGGTTAAAGGAGTCTTCTGGTAAGATCTCGCCTGGTGCTGGTGCTGGTGGCCTCGCACTTGTGGAAGTTTCGGGCACATCCCACTTGCCCTTGGCCACCTGGCGCACCTGCTCCGCCAGATCCGCCTGACGTCTGGCCTCATGCTCAGCCTGCACCTTTGCATAGGCTTCATCGCGGGCTGCCAGCTCAGCCTCTCTTTTTCGCTGGTCGGCCAAGGCCTTCAACCGTGCCTGGGCCTGTTTCTTCCTTACTAAGGAGGCTTGCTGCTCCTTCTTTGCTTGCTCGACCAGCTTCTGAGCTCTGGTCTGAACCCTTTTTCGCTTACGGGTCATCCTCTCCAGCGTCTCTTCCTCAGTCAGTCCCAGAATAGACTTCTTGACTGGGATGGAGATCTTCCCAGACTAAGGGTCATATGCAACAGCTGACGGTGGCTGCTGGTGCTGGGAAGTCTTAGGCTTCTTGTGGGATGGCTTCTTGGTGACTGGTACAAGTTGTACATCCCGTGGGTGGATACCAGTCGCCTCAGCCACCGCGCCTTCCATGGTTTCGAAGAGAGACTCTGTCTCCAGCTTCCTCTTCAACTCTGCCCTTGCCTCTGCTGTCAGCGGGAGAGCCACAGCTGGCACTTGCTCTCCTAGGTCTTCTGAGTCTTCCTCAGAAACGGCCTCAGCAGGGTCCACTGCTGACTTCCCTTTCAGCCTGCGTGGCTTCTTGTAATCTGGGTGAGGCAGCTTCACCTTCGTGGCTGGTATGAAGTCGGAACCAACCAGCTGTTCCCCCTGATCTACACCATCACCCAATTCCATCTCCAGGATGTGGCTGATCCTCAGCCCGAACGAGACTGCGTGGGCAAATTTCCCTTCAGTCGGAACAGAGGTGTTCCTGTCTACATTCTCTAGCAACCTGCCAAAGAAAAATTCGGCCCAGTAGCCCTGAACTCCATCCACCAGGGCACACATCACCGAGAATTTGCGCAGGCTTAACTCGGCGTACGAGCCGACCTCGCATTGTAGCATGCGAACCACAATATCGCACACCATTTGCCAGTATTCCTCCATTTCTGACTTCCTCATTCCAGTCCGGAAGACGGTGACTTCTGGCTTCTTCCACTGCGCCCACCGCCTCCTGAATTCCACCGTATCATCCTGATGATACGTGGCCACATCCTCTCCTTCATTCCTCAGCCCGAACAGATCGGCGAGGTATTCCGCGGTGACGGTGATCATGTGGCCAAAAACGGAAGTTGTGAACGACTTCCTGTCGTCAGCAATCACGGCCCGAGCGTAGAACTCGGCTACCATGTGGGGATGGAAAGTTGTGGGCGTCGCCGTGAGGTACTGTCGGAGCTGTTCTCGATCAATCATCTCCATCAGCTCCTCCCCGAAATTTTTCTCGGCCAGTTTCTCATTCAAAATTTTCTCTTTCTGGACCTGAGCAGCCCTAATCTGCGCGTTTGAGAGCTGTCGCCTGGTCGCCGGCCTGTTCAACTGAACCAGTCGGGCGAACGGATATGTGTAATCGATATCTTCGATCTTCACTATGCCAGTATATGTAGGCATATGAGCTTCAGCAACTGGTAAGTCTGGTGAACCAGACGAGGATGATGTAGATGGAGGGTTATCAGCTGTAGGTCGAGAAGATGATGCCATGACTTCAGAAAGATTCAAGTTTCAGAAAATCTCAAGGGAAGATGAGAAAATTTTGAAAGTAGGGTTCTGAAAGTAGGGAAACATAAAGGTTAACCCGAAGGAAGTGATCGGGTATTTATACTCGGGGCCATGCAGGATCAGACGTCCAGAATCAACGCTCAGCAAGCGAGGATCGACGGTCATCAGCAGGCCCGGTTCCCTGTGCGACGTGCGCGGTCGTGCTGACGTGGGCTACGCCGTGGAGCTGACGTGGCACGCAGCGATTGGTAGCAACCAAGCGTCGGACTGCGCAGACACTGTGCACATTAAATGTGGCATTAAATGCCGCATTAAATTCTGAGAGATGTACACGCTAGTCGGATTTGAACAATCCCGCCTTTTCTGCGACAGCTGGCATAACTGGTCATCAGTAGCATATGCCAGTCGCATACTTCCCCCTAACTGGTTGGCCTCTTTATCAGTTGGCAACTGATACTTACGACTGGCACTCGAGTACTTGGATAAATTGAGAGCTGTGACTCAATTTTCACCAGTCGTGGATATACCACCAGTTATCTGCTGGCAACTTGAAAGATTGAAAATTGAGAGCTTGGACTCAATTTTATTCCGCATAATCTTCTCTTCAAGAAATCCACTCTTCATCATCGCTGGAAATTGGGAGCTGGGACCCAATTTCTCTTCAACTGATGGTTTGTGCTGGCTACTTCGGAATGAGAGCTGGGACTCATTTCCTTAGACAATTAAGGGTTAATTTCCGCCAGTAGGAGCCATCAGTGATCTTGAGATACCACTTAAATAAAAACAACTAAGAGCTTGGACTTAGTCGTAATCAGCGTCCTTCAGAAGATCAAGAACAGAATGAGAGCTGGGACTCATTCTTCCTCATCATTGGGGCTCACATCAATCTCCATAAGACCGAGTTTGATGCACAACTCCTTGAATCTTGCTTCAGGAAGGGGTTTAGTGAAGATGTCAGCCAGTTGATCTTCAGTTCTGATGTAGTCCACGCTGACATCCTTCTTCTCGACATGATCACGTATGAAGTGATGTCGAATGTCTATGTGCTTGGTTCTGGAATGATGAACCGGATTCTTCGTGATGCACATAACACTGTTGTTGTCGCAATAGATGGGAACACAGCCAGTGTCCACTTCATAATCCTCCAGTTGTTGCTTGATCCAAATAATTTGAGCACAGCAACTGGCAGCGGCAACATACTCAGCCTCAGTGGTAGAAGTAGCAACTGAGTGCTGCTTCTTGCTAAACCAGCTGATTAGCTTGTGTCCTAGAAACTGACACGTACCACTGGTACTCTTTCGATCTATACGGCATCCAGCAAAATCTGAGTCTGAATATCCAATAAGTGTAAGCTCATCATTTCTGGGATACCATATTCCAAGAGATTCAGTTCCCTTCAGATACTTTACTATCCTCTTTGCAGCTTCCATGTGTGACCTTTTCGGATTGGCTTGAAATCTGGCACACACTCCGACTGAGTACGAAATGTCGGGTCTGCTGGCGGTGAGATAGAGAAGTGATCCAATGATTCCTCGGTAGATGGTAGGATCAACTGATTCACCTTGCTCATCAAGAAATATTTGACAACTGGTGCTCATCGGTATTCTGAGGGACTTAGTTTTCTCTGGGCAATACTTCTGAATTAACTCCTTCGTATACTTCCGCTGGCTGATAAAAATTCCATCAGCTGACTGCTGGACCTGGAGTCCGAGAAAGTATGTTAACTTGCCCATCATACTCATCTGAAATGATGTCTGCATCAGTTGAGAAAACTTCTCGCAGAGAGTTATATTCCTTGATCCGAATATGATGTCATCTACATAGATCTGCACCATTAGCATGTCACCACCATCCTTGAGAAGAAAGAGAGTCCTATCAATCTTCCCTTTCCGAAATCCATTGCTGGTGAGGAATTGTGACAGCGTTTCGTACCAAGCCCTGGGCGCCTGTTTCAATCCATACAGGGCCTTTCTCAGCTTGTACACCTTGGTGCCTATCTCAAAGCCTGGAGGTTGTTCGACATATACCTCCTCTTTTAGCTCGCCATTCAGGAAGGCGCTCTTCACGTCCATCTGGAACACCGTGAAGCCGTGATACGCTGCATAAGCAAGGAACAGCCGTATCGCCTCCATTCTGGCAACTGGTGCGAAGGTCTCATCGAAATCGATCCCTTCACACTGCCTGTAACCTTTGGCGACTAAACGAGCTTTGTTTCTGACCACGGTGCCATTCTCATCTCGCTTGTTCTTGAAAACCCACTTGGTGCCAATCACTGACTGGTGTGATGGTCTCTCTACCAAGTCCCAAACATTATTGCGAGTGAATTCAGCAAGCTCTTCTTGCATGGCATTAATCCAATCAGCAGATTCTAGCGCAACTCCTATGGAAGTAGGTTCCATTTGAGAAATAAAACAACTCAGGAGCGCACTGCCGTGTCGAGTCTGGACAGAACCTTCTGGATCACCGAGAATAGCATCGAATGGGTGATCCCTCAGCCATTTGGGAGGACCAGCAACTGCTGGTGCCGGCTGTGAAATAGGTTCATCTGTCCTGGCGACTGGTGCTTCCACATTTCCACCAGTCGGAGCTGGAACTGCAACTGGCGGTTGACCTTCACCAGTCGGAACTGGATTTGCAACTGGTGGTTGACCTTCGCCAGTTGGAACTTCTTCATCATCTCCACTGTCTGACTGGCTTCCTGAACCTTCACCAACGTTGTCAGTATCAACTGGTACCTCCATTCCAGCTGGTTCATCGTTGTCTTCTGGCTCAAAGATTCCAGTCGGAATTCCCCCTTGATTTTTGCTAGTTCCACTCAGGGAGATTGAGTGTAAGGTCTCAGCAAGATCATTTGCATCACCGACCCTCTCGGTTTGCTGATGGGCAACCGAGGGAACTGGTTGTGAAGATGATCCAGTCATAGGTCTAGTCGAACCAGTTGGTTGAGCATCGGAAGAATTCCTGCCCAACTGGTCGCTGACATCCTCGACCTCAGGAACATCTTCAGCCAGTTGGCGTAAGGTCCTGCGCACTAAAGTAGCTTCATCAAAAACAACATTGCATGTTATTTCCACAAGCTGGGTAGTCTTGTTAAATACTCTATAGCCCTTGTGAGAGGGATGTCCATATCCGACAAACACACCCTCATCAGCCTTAGGCGAGAAAGCATTTAACTTCGACTTCCCATTATTATGGATATAACATGGTGAACCGAATGCACGAAGATGAGCTATAGAAGGCTTACGACCAAAATACACTTCGTAGGGAGTTTTCTGGAGTCTGTCGTTGATCCCGCTTCTATTCTGAGTGTAGCAGGCAGTCACCAACGCTTCTCCCCAGAAACTCTGTCCCAAGCTGGACTCAGCCAGCATGGACCGGACCGCTTCTTTCAGCGTCCTGTTCCTACGTTCTGCCAGTCCATTCTGCTGCGGTTGCCTTGGAGTAGATCTCTCATGTTTGATCCCGGCCTCCGCGCAAAAATCCATCAGCAGACTGTTGCAGAATTCAGTCCCATTGTCTGATCGAATTCGCTTCACCACAGCTTCTCTCTGTTTCTGAGCTTGGATGATCAACTCTGGAAGAATGGTCTTCACCTCATCCTTGGTTCTGAGAAGCTTTACCCATGTGTAGCGCGAGTAGTCATCGACTACCACCAGCGAATATCGTCTTCCTCCAATGGTTTGCGGTGTTACTGGTCCAAACAGGTCCATGTGTAACAACTCGAGTACCTGACTGGTACTGGGGCAGACTGGCGACTGGTTCTTGAAGGACTTCCTAGTTTGTTTGCCTTGCTGGCAAGCCTTGCAAATTCCTTCCTTCTTGAACCCGCCCTTGGGAAGACCATCTACAAGATCATGCTGGGTTAGATAATTAATAGTTTTGAAATTTAGATGACTTAACCTTTTGTGCCACAGCCAGTTAGTTTCCATGGAACTGGTGGCTACAAAGCATGTATCAGTCTTCCCGCTTTGCCAGTCAACAACATAGAGACCTCCTTTCCTGACACCTTTCAGCTTGGTCTCGCCAGACTCTTCATTCTTGATCTGGCACCCTGATTTGTCAAACACAATGGTATAACCATTGTCGCACAGCTGACTGATGCTCAGGAGGTTGTGCTTCAGATTGGTGACAAGGGATACATTCACAATTCTGACATCATCCTTCTCGATGCAGCCCTTGCTAATAACTCTGCCCTTGGAGTTATCACCAAAAATAACTGGAGGTCCTCTGACCTTGGTGAGCTCAGAAAATAGGAACTCCTCACCAGTCATATGAGCCGAGCAACCACTATCTATGATCCACTCGCTCGATCTCTGAAGCTGTGTTGCATGATCCTGTTCCTGCAAGAAAATGAAATTATTTAGGTCCCCGATCATCAGCGGGTCCTGCAGGGTTAGATCTCTGGATCATTCCTTTTGGAATCCAGACTTGAGTAATCTTCAGCTCGGTGTTACCCTTGCTGACATCACTTGTGGCCTTTCCCTTCCTTTTAAAATAATGCATGGATTTGTTTTTGGAAGCTGTGGCTGTGTGTGCGGTTCCTCTGGAAGTATTCTTCCTCCGAGGGTGTCGGAAATTTCTTTCCGACCGCTTGTGTTGTCTTGGTGGTCTCTGGAATTGTGGACCACGATGATTAGCCTTCCCAGCCCTTGAGAAAAGGTTTTGATTGGGCTCAGGCCTCCGATAGGTGTTCCTCCTATCGGGAAATATCCTTCTCTCAGTATTCCGCTGAGATTTGGATCCCTTGTAAGCATGCTGGCAACTGGCATACTTGTAAGGTTGGGCGTGGAATCTCTGGACAGCTGGTGCTGGCTGTCGGATTCCACTGGCAGCTGACGCTGACTTCCT
>JAPKLW010008061.1:2245-13957 GCA_026898455.1 Plectranthus barbatus | reverse complement strand
TTTTCTTCATTTATATTCCTCAATTTATGTTTATTATTTTATTATCGCTTCCGCAATAGATACTTCATCAAATAAACTCAAGGTTACAATCAAGTTGATATTATAATACAGTTGCCCATACACATCGACAAAGGGCGCACGATAATACTGTGTAGCTGCTAACTGACTGTTCTAGGTGCTACAGCTCCAAATTTGTCTGACGATGAAGCCGTCCAACTTCTGCTGCACAACTTTCAGTTATGATGAACTACTGTTGGGCATGAGTGTTCTACTGGACCTTCTTATAGACAACCAGATATTTCCCTCCACCAATGTTCAGCGACGTAGTTCTACCAAGGCATTACTCCACGAATGAATAGCAGTCTGTCCCCTCATGCTTGCAGCCACGGAATTAATCCTTTGGGGAAGACCATCACAAGAATTTGCCACAGATTTTGCAATTTCTTCTACTTGAGGGCTAAGTTCTATCTCTTTTCCGTGTTTGAATGTTTGATTGAATAAGTCCCATGCCTCATCCTCCTCTAGTTTTTGCACTTCAATTACTTCTTGGCAACCAATTTGATGACACACAACTAAGGAGCGACTTGTCATAATTAATGTGCAACACTCCTCAAAGGGACATCCCACCTTTGTCAGATCAATATTTTCCCACACATCATCTAATATAATTACTGCATTCTTCATTTCATTCTTCATCTCATTTAGAGCGCTATATAGTCTCCCTGCTCTCATATCCTCTTCATCCTCATCCCAAAGGCCTACATTTAAACAATGACCTATCTTCTCTTGCAAACTCTTTACAGTAAATTCCTGAGAGACTGTAACCCAAATCACACATTGTGGAGATTCTTGAAGTAGTCGGTTGTAAATGCCTTTTGCCAATGTTGTTTTTCCTAGACCGCCCATACCATGAATTCCAATGCTCTGTACTTCTCCATTCTCTAAATATCTCCAGATTGTTTCCAAGTTTCTCTCATATCCATTGCCAACCATCCTAATTGTCAACAATGTATCTCCTCTTGTTCCAAAACTATCAAATACAAGTTCACCAACATTCTGACTTAGCTCAAGAAGCTTCTCAATTTGTTGATTTAGTTCTGCTGCTTTTCCTCCATCCATAAACCTTTTAACATATCCTTCTGATTCCATTCGAGCCCCTAACTCAACAACTTCAATTTTAATGGATTTGAATTCTTCCAACCATTCTCCAACTTCTCGTTTCCTTTTCTTTTGACCAGAGCGCTCTGCATGCTTGATTTGATCCTCAATATCACATGCCTTAGCTATCAATAACTTTAAGTTTTTCTGTAGAGTTTCTAAAGAGACCACCTTCAACTTGTTGTGTGCAGAATCTGCTATGTGCTCCCCCAACTTTGACAAAAATGGCGAGAAAATCTCACTTAACACTGGCTTCAAATAACCAGATATCATTTGAAATAGCATGTCTAAAAAACCAAAGTAAGTTTTGATCAGTTAATAAGGGTGAATCTATAAAAATATACAAAACACAATTTTGTTTTTAACTAACACATGAAGTTGCATGATGCTAACTAACTATACAACCGGTCCTCACATACACGTATTCATATCGCCCACAATCTCAACCCAATAAAATCGGTATTTTTCGCTAACATAATCTAGTTCACGGTTAATATTCAAAGTCATAAATGCTTATTAGAATTCAATTCACAACATATAATTTAGCCGAAATGCTAGGATTTTTCTAAAGAAAATTAGAAGGTGTAAAACTCAAAATCCTAAGTTTTCATGTATCAGATATGAAACATTGAGGAAAGCAAAATAATGTTCTTATCTTTCTTTTAATATGGACATTCTCAATCTCATCGAAGAATTAATTAATAATTCAATTATTGATATATTACCATGTCAATATTAATCTAATTAATATATTATATACTAATATTATAATATTAAAATCAACTTAGATAATGAGCGAACATTTATGTTTAGAAGGATAAAATTGAAGATTTATGTGAGAATGACTATAAAAATTGTATATTCAATTAAGGTCAATTGATAAAAAGAAATGCAATATCGCTATCAAGAATTTGAGAAAATTAATTAGTGAAAATATAGTGGATGATTTTCTTCATCATTTTAAGATTATTATCGCCATCTCATTTCTAACTTTAGCATATAGCTAATAAGCAATTCAATTGAAATTCATATATTAAATATGAGCCCAATAATAATAGCACGTTCATGCTTAGGCAGAGAGATGCCGTACTACTTAAATTAGCAAACTATACTAATATTTTATAAATAATATCATGCAAGAATCAAACATTACACCAAGCGATCTACTCAACTCTGTCATAACTTCTATGTTTGATTTATATATTTAAGTTTGATATACAGCTGGAAAAGATAATTAAAATTGTAGAGATTAACTTGCAAGCAAAATTTGTAATCAATCAACTTAAGAATTACATATATATATATAATCAAAGAAAAGTGTGTTCACCTTTTTTCGAATCTCACCAAATAGATATCCTGAACACACATATAAGCATTGGTTGTTGGATCCAGTAACTATACCCAAAATGCATTTTTTTGTGAGTGTGTTTTTTTATAATATTGTAGTTGAAAAATCTGAAATGTGAATAATTTAATATGTTAAGACAAGTACTGAAAGAATTAAGAAGAAATTGTAGGTGACTGTGAAGTGGTAAGAGAATTGAGTTACCTGTGATATGAAAATGGAAGAAGCAGCCAACTCTGGATTGTAGATTTTGGGAGGCAGCGTAGCTTAGGAAGAAAACCAATTATATATATTGAGGAAAAAGGAGGAGTTCACGCGTTCGGCTTCTTAGGCATTGACTAGCAACAGTAGCAATTTATTGGAAATGAGGAGGATACTTCTAGGTAATGGAGCATTAATTTATACGGAAATATTATATTTTTAGTATTATTAATATATATAAATATAAGCCAACCAAATACTATTGTATTGGAAATGAGGAGGATACTTCTGGGTAATGGACCATTAATTCACACGGAATTATTATATTTTTAGTATTATTAAAAATATATATATAATTATATATAAGACAACGAAATACTATTATTAATTTCCCCATCACTTCATCCACTCCAATCCCAAGAAATTCCACATTCTTCATATGGTATTTTTCCCAGAAAAATATGTCTCTCTTTTCTTCTCTCTTGTGTGGAGCAAAAACAAAAACCAGTTCACCAACAACTACCCCATCGCTAGGATTAGAACACGTGGACAGAAGATCAACGGCTCCAACAAGAAACTTATAAACTCGCGCTGAGAAGAAACACGACTTCTCTGAATATCTGCGCATCTCAACTCCATCACTGCTCAACACAACAGTCCTATATGAATCAACCAGATTCTGTTGAATATCCCACATCGGCCATAACCTGGGAGTATACTATTATATAATAGTGGAGGTCCCCTCTACTTACAAGCCGGTTTTGTAGGGAGAAGTGGGGATCTTTATAGATTCCATACTCATCTCCAATCATCAACTCTATATTTCTTCTTCATATTAGAATATTTTGCTTTGATTCATTTAATTTTTATCATCAATTGTTAAATTGCATTTATATTTTAAATTGTGTAAATAAAACTAAAGATAATTTAAACACTTATGTTAAATAAATCATTTTACAAAACTATGAATAAATTTTCATAAAAAGATCAATTACTTCTATAATAACTTTCAATTCACAATGGCAAAAACTTGCGTTTGACATGCCTAAATGGTTTATGCGGATTTTATTCTACCCAAATGGGTTCACACAATCCAAATAGAATTTATTAATCCCAATTAGGGTATATTGAATGGGTTTGGGTTGGGTTAATGGATAAAACCCACCTAACCCGTTTAGGCGTGCCTAATCTGAGACCTTCTCGTTCACAATATGTGATTCATAGGCGAATTGCAAACTATCAAATTCACATTACCAACAAGCAAATATTCTTTCCATAATATGTGAAGGGAAGCATAAGATTCAATCAAAACAAGAACAAGTCCAAAACCACACAGATAGCGTTGACCATATTTTAGCACAAATATACCTCTAGCCAGATTTCAACTTCATCAAAGCTACAAAATCAAACTTAATATTTTTCAATTTTTTCAAAGAAAGACGACTAAAGCAAAGTCCACACTCTTCTAAATATCAAATTAAACTAAAAAGTAATCAAGAAGATCCTCCAAAATTGCTTAATTAATTACAACTTCAATAAGAAGAACAAGTTTCCTAACTAAATATTAAAAACAAATGAAAATAAATAATTTCTCTGTTCCATTTTATTAGTCTCACTTGCCTTTTTTGTTCGTCCCATTTATTAGTTTCGTTTCCTAAAATAGCAAACTTTTTCGCACTGACCAATAAATTATTAATTCCACTATACTCACATACATTAGTTTCTGTGTCATTTTCATTTGGGACTAATAATATGAGAGGGAGGGAGTAATTTTTTATAAAAAAAATAATAATAAATGTAGGAGAGCGTTGGAGATGGAAAGACGGATGGTGAGGAGATGGAGATGGAGAAGGAAAAAAACAAACAGCTTCAAACATAAATGAGATATATTCCACTCATTAACATTAACAAACACCTGAACAATCACATTTTCCAATCTTAGGAAAAGTTAACAATGTCTTCGTTTTCTTGAAACCCAAGTTGTAGATTCAAAATACGAATTTCTACGAAAATGTCTAGCGACATGATTTATAAGGTCCAAAACGAGAAATAGTCATGAAAATTAGTAAGAATCTGAAAAATTCTTAATTTACAAACACTAATATAGTCTAGACTTTAGAGATCCGAGCCGGGAGTCAATATTCTGAACTTTCTGCGACTGAGGTTTAGACGACAAAGTGAGGATTGTAGGAGATGGGGAAGTTGGTGGGGATTGTCCCACTCCAATGACTCCCACCATTCTCCATCAACTGCTACACTTGTCAGCGTGGGTTGTAGAGGAACATCCAAATGAACTGGCAGTCTATTCACCAATCTTGGGCACGCTTCAATCTTGATTTCCTTGATGGAGTTGCTAATCATAGCCGCCTCGCACACACTCTCAAGCTTTAGCAGATGACATAAACTCAACTGTTTTAATTTGGGGAGGGTGACACTGACACTTCCTCTTCCGAATATCTCTCGCATCTCTTCACAAAACTCAATTGAAATAGTTTCAAGGTTTGGAAATCCCCATGCTGGTAACCCCTGCTTCCACATCTTGCTACACTTGCTTATTAGCAGCGTCGTAAGAGATGAAAACACATCTTGTGGCGGTCCAGGTATGGGTGTGTCTATCAACCCCTTCAAGTCGTACACCCATTTCAGCTCCAAATGTTGAGGACTCACGATCTGAGAATCTAATTCTCGTGGTGCACTCACCAATAGCTCACTTCTCCAAATCCACTCTATTCCTCCACATTCATCAATACTCAACCTTCTAAGATTTCCTGGTCTTGACTCTCTTGAGAAATCATCCCATAAGCACTCGCTTGTACCACAAAATCTCAATATTGTTAGGGACTCAATATCTTGTCCTAATAATTTCTCTTCTTCAAGAATGTAATCGTTTAGGACCAGCTTTTTCTTATTATAGATAAAACCAAGGTGCATTTTTGTAGGTGCTCCTACCCATACATGGTAGAATGAAGGCGCCCCCGACTTGCAATGAAACAGTTAAAATCACGCACATTTTTCACTCTTCCCCCAAACTCCTCCAGCTGTGTAAGATTCTCCATTTCTTCCTTATCTACTGCTTCTAGATGAAATGGAAGCCTCAAATGTTGAAGATTCACAAGTTTAGGTAACACTCCTCTTGGAAGAGCCCCCAGTTTACTTGCTTTCTCAAGTGAGAGGAATTTGAGATTGAGTAATTCCTCAAGGCCTAGAGGCGTTTCCTTGATGGCCGTATCATAGAGGTCCAACTCCCTCAATGCTTTCAGATTCCCCAAGTAGGGCACGTATTCAAGATGACGACAATACGCAAGGAGCAGGGCCTGGAGGTTCTTCAAGTTAGATAAAGAGTCTGGCAGTTCCGTTATCAAAGACCCGCTCAAATCAAGATGGCATAGGCCCTGCATCTTTGAGAAAAACGAATCCGGGATAAACTGTAAAGGACTCCATTGTAAAATCAATGTTGAGAGGTTAGGACAGTTTGCAGATGTTCCATTCTCAATTCTCATTATACCAGTTTTCATCAAGGACACCTTCTCAACATCCTCTGTCCACTCGTCTTCCTTGGGGATTTCTCTCAAATAGAGTTGTCCTGCTCTTACCAGATACTTGCCTCGAACAATCTTCAGTGTCATTCCTCTTACCAGATCATGCATTTTCACACGCTCTACATCATCATAACCATGAACAACACTTTCCAATAAACAAACATTCACTAGTGTATCTAACATAACCTGCCCTTCGTCATATTTTGCCATCCTCCTTTTTTTTTGTATCCAACAACCCCTCTGAAATGAGTCTTATGATCAGTTCTTCTCTTGGAACTTCTGCATATTCAGGGTATAATGAGAAATACAGGAAACAAAGTTGAAGCGAATTGAAATCCTTACTTTGTCTTCCACTATTCTCATTTAACTGATCAAAACTATATTTCAACACTTCAAAAACCCGACCTTCTCTCATGCCATCTTGCTCTGCAAAAGACTTCTTTAGTTTTTCTAAGGCATTTCTCCACGTATGAATGGCAGTTTGACCCCTCATGCTTGCAGCCAGAGAAACAATTGCTAGGGGCAGACCATCACAACATTTTGCCATAGATTTCGCAGTTTCTTCAACTTGAGGACTAAGTTCTATCTTTTTACCATGTGTGAATGTTTGATAAAATAAGTTCCATGCCTCGTATCCCCCTAGACTTTGCACTGCGATTACTTCTTGGCAAACAATTTGACGAGACACATCTAATGAGCGACTTGTCATAATTAGTTTACAACACTCCTCAGAAAAGGGACATCCCACCTTTGATAGATCAATATATCTCCACACATCATCAAATATAAGTACAACATTCTTCATCTTAGATAAAGCTCTATGCAGTTTCCCTGCTCTCATATCCTCTTCATCCTCATCCGAAAGTTCTAAATTCAAATGACGACCTATCTTGTCTTGCAAATTCTTTATAGTGAACTCTTGAGAGACTGTAACCCAAAACACACTTCCTTGAGATGCTTCAAGTAGTCGATTGTAAATGGCTTTTGCCAACGTTGTTTTGCCAACACCACCCATACCATGAATCCCAATGCTCAATACTTGTCCATTTTCCACATGTCTCCAAATTGTCCCCAAATTTCTCTCAAATGCATTGCCAATCATCCTACTTGTCAACAACTTCACTCCCATTGTTCCAAAACTATCAATTACAAGTTCACCAAAATTTTTACTCTGCTCAACAAGCTTCTCCACTTGTTCATTTAGTTGTGCCACTTTTCCTCTATCCATCAACCTTTTAACAAATCCTTTTAATTCCATTTGAGTCGCTAACTCAACAACTTCAGTTTCAACGGATTTGACTTCTTCCAACCATTCTTCAACTTCCCGTTTCCTTTTCTTTTGACCTGAGCACTCTGCATGCTTGATTTGCTCCTCGGAATCACATGCCTTAGCCATCAATAACTTCAAGTTTTTCTCAAGAGTTTCCAAAGGGACCACCTTCAACTTGTTGAGTGTCTTATCTGCAATGATTTCCCCCAACTTTGACAAAAACGGCTCCAAAATCTTACTTGACATTCTAATGGCTTTTCAAACAACCATATAGCCTTTGAAATTGCTAGTTCAAAAAACCAAAATGTGTTTTGATCAGTAAATGAAGCAGAATCTATACAAATCTACACAACACAATTTTGTTTTAGATCACTTTATAACAACACTTATATTTGTGGTAAAAGAAACAATAATTCACATGCACAATATTGCCTTAATATAATTTAATAATATGAATAGTGTGCATGAGAGTGTCAAAATGACAAGAAACCTTAGCCTTCCGCCACTCAAGCAATTTATGGAAAAAAAAACTTATTTAGTTAAATAAATTGGGAGTTTCAGCTCTAGTTGTTGACGTTTAAACAATCAATTAAATTTATGTATTCTTGAAAAAAAACATTTTTCTAAAAACATATTTGTTTATTTTCAGATTAATACAACAAAAAATAGGATATTCTTGCCAAATAAATACTAAGATTGCATCATTACATACAATAACAAAATAAATAAAATTTACATGACGTCAAATCTACGACACAATGTCAAAATTTTATTATGAAAAGATTATGCTCAGAATCACATAATGAATATTATTTCTCCTCTAATCATCCACCAGTCTTCTAATTGAATCTCACGTGATTTAATTATATTAATTTATACTCCCCCGTTCCCGCAGGAGTAGTTTCATTTCCCATTTTTGTTTGTCCCATAAAATAGTCCCATTTTCCTAAAATGACAAACTTTTTCACACTCACCAATAAAATTATAATTCCACTACACTCACAACCCTTAATTCCCGTGCCGAGAAGAAATGAAACTACACAAATGGGATGGAGGAAGTATCAAATAATAAGTATACAATTCATGAAATACTAATAGATAATGTCACTATGATAAATAACTCATACTATTGTGATGTGACATATAATAACACATTATTCTACAGAGTAATTCAAATAATTGAAATGTTAACATTTATTCTCACACCATAATATAGAACAAAATAATACTCCCTCCGTCCCGTAACATTAGTCTTGTTTCATTCTGGCACAGATACCAATGCGAGTAGAGATAGAGGAAATTAATATTTTATTAGTGAGTGTATATTAATTTTTCATTTTAGGAAAGAGGACTAATGTTTGGGACAGACGAAAAAGGAAAATAGGACTAATGTTATGGGACGGAGGGAGTAATTTATAATATTGAGATGTGATATATGTTAGGAATTATATAGCAATTCTCTTTTTTTTTATTTATTTTGTTTTGATGTGTCAAACCAACCAGTAGTCAGTTAAAATGTATATAATTGACAAGTCTCTTTATATAGTTATCGAGTTGTAATAGCAGCAAGATATCTTACAAGTTTGGGTCTCGAAGTCAGCAACGACGAAAATGCTGAAGCATGTGGGAACTGGCAAGTTGATTAGAGGAAACTAGCGAGATCGAACAAAGAGAAAAAGAGAATGTGACAATTGTAAGTCTTTAAAGAGCAGGCTTGAAGACGGTGTTTTCTACAAGTCTGTACATTTTAAGAGAGACAAAAGGCCAAGAGTCTTAGGAATCACTCAGTTTGGATTCCTAAGACTGGAAAATAGTCGTTCTCACACAAGGTAGAAAATTTTACCTACTGCAGTGCTTTGTACAGTACTGCAGTGCTTTGTACAGTACTACAACGCAAAAAGCAGGGAGTGTTAGAACATCATATTGGTCAAATTTGAATTTGACTCAAACGGAAACATTTTTCTCTTCCTAAGGCATGCACCTATAAATAGAGGAGAAGACACAGAGAGAAGGTTACCGATTTAACCTACGCTCATCTCTCACATTACAAGAACGCTTGTCACTTCTAAGCTTCTAAAGCTCTCGTAATCTCCGTATTTCTTACACACGAGGCTCTTCGCATCTTGCTAGAGCTATTACAAGAGTTCTTACTATCTAAGTAAGAATCCGAGAAGAGTTTCTTACTGATAAGCTCATAATTATACTCACTTATCTATATTTTTTTCCATTGTTTCAAGTGCATTTTATTATGTTTTTACTTATTTCCATGCATGAGTCTACTTTAGAGGGTATTATGCTTGTCATGGTAAGATTTTGCAGTTTTAGGCCAAATTCATTGGAAACCCGTACCGAAAGCAGTTGATGTTCAAAGCAACAGTCACGACTTCTTCCACAGTTGGAATCCGAGCTAACTGAGCACAGAATTGGAAAGATCATTGAGTTAGCTTTCCAATGCAACTGGAATCGGGTCAATCGGAGTTTGGGAGTGAAAGTTATGGCCAAAACCGTGAGACTGCGCAGAAGGGTCGAAAGTAGCGAAAATGGTCTCTGTTTCGACCGAGTTGAATGCCACCTTGACAGAGGCAGCTTCATCTCGACCGTGGTAAGGTTCATCTCGACCGGGGTGAAATATTTTGGCAAAATTCTGGGATTTTTTCACATATTTTGGGCGAGAATTGCTTGGGATTCAAGTTACACATCAATTTGGAAGCATTGAAGACCCAAAAAGGGAAATTTCAACCAAGAAAATCATTCCTTTTGAAGTTTCGTGCAAAGAAGGAAAATATTAAATACCATCAACTCAAGAAGGAAATGCCCAATTTCATCAATTCCTACCATTCAAGAGCTTTACCCTACTCCTATATAAACTCATGCCTAGTTCATTGTTTATAATTCCAGTCCAACTTTAAATTTCAGTTCATAATTTAGTTTTCTTTAGTTTTTAGGGCTGGAATCAAAATTTTTATTTTTTTTGCACCTTTATTTTAATGAAATCTTTATTTTTGTTATATGCTAGGCTAGATTCTTTATCAGATTCTAAGGTTTCTCCATTTGTGATACATGTTTTGATTTGAATTCTTCAAACCCTTTAATTGGTTTAAACTCTTTGGTTTTATTTCAAATCTATTTTCATTTGAAGGATCGAGAGATGAAGATTGGAATAGATTTTTGTTATTAATTGAAGGACCGAGAGGTGAAAATTGATAATAGGAAGTGAGAGTTTAATACATTTGATTTTCTATCCGACCAAGAAGAATTCAATTGTAGGATTAATCTGATTTTTATTGAGATTGATTAACTTGTGTTTTGAGAACAAGATGAGATAATCACTAGTTAATAATCTAGGTTTTGACTGCCCGACAAAGGAGTTGATTCCACTTTACCAGATTTTCCACCAAAAGTATCTTTTATGGGTTTGAATTATTTGTTTCTTGCATGTTGATCAGATTGGCAGATTTCCCTAGGATCTATGCTTTCATATATTTGAATTTATTTTAAAATTATTTTCATAAAAACCCAAAACCCTTAAACTTGGATTTACCCAAACAAAGGATTGAAAAACTATATTCAGTACATGATTTACTTTCATTGCACTATCTCTGTGGGTTCGACAACCTTCGGGTTATTACAAATTTATTTGCCCTTTGCTATAACCTGTGTGCAGATTTTGCATCGATCACTTACTACTTAAGAAACTCAAGAGGTATTCCAACCAACCAACCAACTTTAACGCTTTGGGAAGAACTCAATCATCTAACCCTTTCTAGCTGGTGGTTGCGCGATGTGTTCGCATATCAAACTGAAGAGAGCAAGTTCCTGGTGGACTAGGCGAGACCACATACAGCCTGTGGATGGAAGAGTTGCCCGCGACTGTGACAAATTGTGCTATATCAACTTGTAACTAGTTCTAGTGAATTCCAACCTGCGCGGTTGAAGAGTGGAAGTAGGACATTTGACTCCAAACCACTATAAACCTTTGTGTCTTTTATCTGCTTTGCTTCGATTTTTACTTTTGATATGAAACCCAACACCTTGCTCATTTTTTGGTGTATATTCTGCGAAATCAGCTAAGTAAATAATCGACCGCAAATAACAAGTTTCGCTAAATAGAACTGACAAAAAACAGTCAATTTTGAGCTTTGACGAGTAAGACATTATCCGCTGCATACATTACTCTCTTATTTTGGGACCAACAATAT
>JAPKLW010008060.1:0-13961 GCA_026898455.1 Plectranthus barbatus | reverse complement strand
GCCCTTGACCCAGCCGAACCAACATCTGAGGAGTTCAGGTTATCGGAGGATAGCTGTCAAGTAGCCAGGCCGAAAGCTCACTGCCTACTTAACTGTAAAAGGCGAATCCTTGTAATCTGTATACTTACTTAGTGAATTCTTAGTGTATCGGCTAAGGAGTGGACATAGATCTTGTTGGATCGAACCACTATAAATACTGTGTTCTTTTACTGTTACATTGCTCATAAGATTTGAAACCTAGCAATCATATTGCTAGTGTATAAATGTGAAGAAACTTAATTTATCTCCGAGCTTAACTAACCTTGAAAGGTAAAACATAAAGTGTAAGTGATGATTTATTATTCCGCTGCATTTCGTGAATTTATCTAACACGACGACTCTGAAAATTAAGGACCAACAAGTGGTATCAGAGCAGGAGGTTGAAAAACCGACTGTTTCTGAGTCGCTTAAGACCAGATCTGTATTTTCCTTGCACTTTTACTTGTTTCTCTGTGTTTCGCTTTTCTAGCTTAGGAGACAAAATGTTGAACCATTCGCTTGGGAAGTATGACAAAGAGAACTTTACCTCATGGAAAAAGCTTGCGCTCATACAACTTCAGAGCATACATCCTGAGATGGCGGATGTATTGGTAAGAGGTCCTATTAAAATCATGAAAGCTAACACCTTTATAGGACATGATGTTGCTGAAGATGCTGCTGATGGAGAACCAAGGGCTCCAAGATCCCCGAGACCTGATATGGTCCCAAAACCTTTTGAGGAATACACTAGCGAGGATAAAAAGAGAGCTCAACTAGAGCATGTGGCAAAGAAACTAATCCTGGATTCCCTACCAAAGCTGATGAAAGAAAAAGCGCTTGACTTTGACACCGCTAAGGAAATGTGGAAATACGTGTGCAATTCCTCTCAGGAGACAGATCAGATAAAACGCAACAAACTGCAGGTAGCTGTAGATAAATATGAATCTTTTTCAATGCTTGCAGGAGAATCCATACAAGCTATGGAGGAGCGTTTCAACACGATTATTGGGGAACTCAACAACCTTGGAAAGAAATATGATAATGGAGAAATGAATCACAAGATCATCTCCAAGCTGTATCCCAGAGATGACTGGTTTGTTAAAATGACCAGTCTGAGTGAAAAAGACCTCAACAACATGACTACTTCTGAGGTATTCGCTCAACTTAAATCACATGAGTTTATAATACAACAGTCAAAAAGGAATGAAGCAGCCATAGCTCAAGCATCATCTACATCCGCTGCTGGCTCTGAGGATATAGCATATTTTGCTAAAAAAGATTTCAATAAGTTCAAGTTGAAAAAGCCCTACCACAATCAAGAAAGATCCACTCCAGCAACACCAACTAAGGAGGTGCCGACAACCTCGAGCCCTCAGCCTGTCGATATAAAGATCAACGAGCTGGAAGAACAAATGAAAAGGCTCCAGAAGTTGCTGATGGAAGCTAAGTCTGAGAAAGAAACCAAGGATGCTCAACCGTCATCCTCATTTTCCCACTCAGCAGAGGGAAAGGTTAGGACTTGCTTCGAATGTGGTTCTCCTGACCACTTGAAGCATGATTGTCCGAAAGTTAGCAAGGAAAAGAGAGAGCGACTAAAGGAAAGATTTGAAAGACGTGCTGTTAAAGCAGTCAAAAGGGCGCTTCTAACAAGAACAGAAGCACAGGACATCCCTGAAAATGATGAAGAATATTATCTCTCTTTTGAGGAAGACGATGAGGAAGCCATGCTCATTCTAATGGCAAATATTGAGGATGATCAGTTTGTTGATGCAGAGGAGAACCAGGATGCTGAAACGGCTCTAGCAGCCGAAGACAACGAGGTAATTTCAGTAAGCATTCCTAGTTTCGCATCCATAGAAGAGTCAGAGGAATTCACCTTAGATTCTGAGGAAGACTATCTCACGAAGCTAAATGTAGAATTCTCAAAAATGTATGAAATTAAAAATGCAATTGTTGGGGAAAACGCTTCACTGAAACTCAAAATTACGAATTTGACCGAGGAAGTCGGAAGACTGAGGTCTGAAAGTGAAGATTTTTCAAAGCTTAAGGTAAAATTCTCTGAATTATTGACAAATTTTCATAATTTTGAAAAGGAGAACCTTACTCTGAAAAATAGACCCCAAGAAAGATGCATTTGCAATTACACATCCAGCAAGGCAGTACTCAATGCCATTGTTAGCCAACAGAGAAATCACAATGATCGCTCTGGTTTAGGCCTTGGATATTCGAATAGAGCAACCACATCTAAGGAGAAACCAATTCAATTTGTTTCTGCTGGATTGATAAATGCTAAAAAGGAGAAAGGACTTGTTATTGCTGAATCATCTACTGCTGAGCCAAGTGCTGAGCAAAAGAATGAACGTTCGCAGAATACGCCTGCGAAATCTCAGCAGAGGCTGCTAAGTATCCGTCTGCTAGACCTCAGCAGAAGCCTAAGTCAGAATCTGCTAAGCATACTACTCATGGACCTCAGCAGAGGAACTTAAGAGTGAATGCTATGTACAAATCTGCTAAGCCTCAGCCAAGGAACAACAGAACAAATACTAAGTATATGTCAGCTGAACCTCAGCGAAATTCGAGAGCATATACTAGTTCGTATTCAGCAAAACCAAGGTATGCTGAGCGTTATGTTCCAAACGCGAGGTTCCAAACGCGAGGACAACTAAACCTACCTTTCACCACAGAATGGAATATCGATATAATACTGAAAGGTCGATATATCATGAAAACGCACTACATAGGAGGAACACCTATGTAAGACCCGAGCCTAATTCATTCATATTTTCAAAGGCAAGGAAGGTCAAACACACTACCACACCAAGTTATAAACATGTCAAACATGTTAAGCCAAAGATTGAAGCAAGGGTAAATAGTGAAATCAAGAAGAAAATCTTGAAAGTCACTAAAATGTGGGTTCCAAAAGGAACAATGATCACCGCTAATCCTGCAGGACCCGACGCTAAACGGGTACCTAAATCAATTTAATCACTTGTGTTGCAGGAATAGGGTCCAAAAGCTCATACTACTTCGAGTATATCAAACGAGTGGATCCTTGATAGCGGATGTTCAGCGCACATGACAGGAAATGAGAATCTGTTCTCCGACTTACAAAAATCTCTACATGGGTCAAGAGTCAAATTTGGAGATAATGGCGAAGGCAAAGTTGTGGGAAGAGGATGCATAGAAAGCAATGGGCTAAGAATAGTCAATGTAGCCCTCGTCTCTAACCTCAAACACAATCTGCTAAGCATTAGCCAACTCTGCGAAAATGGGTACACTGTCTCATTTGTCAATACAGGTTGTACTATTGCTGACTATGTTACAGGGGAAGTAAAACTTCGAGGCATCCGCAAGGGTGGTCTATATGTTGTTGACTGGGAAAGTGGACAGCAACATTCATGCTTCCTGACCCTGAACAAAGAAGAAACAACATGGCTATGGCACAAGAGGTTCAATCATTTGAATTTCAAAACTATTAATCACCTTGCCAAAAATAAGCTTGTTGTAGGTCTGCCCAATGAGACTTTCCACAAGGAAGGAATATGCAAAGCATGCCAACAAGGGAAGCAGACCAAATCATCCTTTAAGTCAAATCCTGAAAAAGAAACATCACAAAGGATCTTAGAATTACTTCATATGGATCACTTCGGTCCAGTCACTCCACCCACTGTAAGTAAATGTTTATATACACTTTGGTGGTTGATGATTTTTCCAGGTATACATGGGTACGACTCTTAAAGACCAAGGATGAGGTGAAACTTATCCTACCGGAGCTGATTCTCAAGGAGCAGAATAGTAAAGAAGTTACTGTAAAGAGAATTCGCTCTGACAATGGAACAGAGTCCTGTAATGGAGTACTAATGGATTTCTGTGCTGAAGCTCGAATATCACACGAAAGATCCACAGCTAGAACTCCTCAGCAGAATGGTCTAGTAGAAAGAAGGAATCGGACGTTGAAGGAAGTCGTTCGTTCAATGTTAGTTGATTCCAAACTACCTGCTAAGTACTGGGGGGAAGCAGTCATGACGGCATGTTATACACAGAATAGGAGTGCTATCAATGGCAGATTTAATCAAACTCCCTACGAAGTGTACAATGGTCGTAAGCCCTCTATAACTCATCTCCGTGCATTCGGTTCCACATGTTATATTCATAATAACGGAAAATCTAAACTCAATACTTTCTCACCTAAGTCAGATGAGGGTGTACTTCTTGGTTATGGACACCCCACTCACAAAGGTTATAGAGTATTGAACAAGACTACCGGTATTGTGGAAATAACATGCAATGTTATTTTTTATGAGTCTACTTTAGTGCGCAGAGAAAACAAAAGCAAAGAGGATAGCAATCATGAGACTGATGATGTCAATAATCATACATTTTTAAATTCTTTCGAGAATATGCGTATTGATCCGACTAAGTCTATGAATGACTGCAATCCAAACCAGACGCACTCAGCGGGGGACCAAACTGCTGACCAGGCCGGTGATGCAAGTGATCATGCTGAGGCCACACCTACCAACATTCTTGTTGACTCAGACATTCTAGAGATGCTTAATGAAGATTAAGAGGAGACAGCTAGGGATGTTCCTTTAGGGGAAGGGATACCTACTGTTGAAGATCTTGGCAGAGGCGCTGCTGAGTTTCCAGCTGCTGAAAGAGTTGCTGAGGAGAACTCCGTCCCAGGAAATCAGGCAGCAGTAATTCCAGTTGAAGCCAATCCAGATGCTGAGCACTAGGAGGGTGCTATGGAGAACAATGTACAAGATAATGGTAACGCAGGGGAAGGAAATGTGGCCAGACCAATCAGACCAACATGGTTGCGCGCCCATCCTCTTGAAGATATCATAGGAGATGTCAATGATCCCTTAATGATGAGACAAGGGAACGCTATGCTGGCTTGTTATATCTCCAGCGAAGAACCCAAAAAGGTCGAAGAGGCTCTACTAGATCCGGATTGGGTAAACGCAATGCATGAAGAACTTGCAGAATTCACACAGAACAATGTGTGGGAGCTGGTAGACAGACCTGAACATCAAAGTGTTATAGGCACTAAATGGTTGTTCAAAAATAAGAAGGATGAGTCTGGTTTAGTTGTCAGAAATAAGGCGAGACTCGTAGCTAAAGGCTACAGGCAATGCGAAGGGATAGATTATGACGAGACATTTGCTCCAGTAGCCAGACTTGAAGCAATCCATTTATTCCTTGCGTACGCTGCTTATAATGAGTTCGACGTGATGCAAATGGACGTAAAGAGTGCCTTTTTAAATGGTGAACTGAAGGAGGAAGTCTATGTCGAGCAACCTCCAGGGTTCGAGCATGGTAATCAAGTGTACAGACTCAAGAAGGCTCTCTATGGATTAAAACAAGCACCAAGAGCTTGGTATGGAACTCTATCCTAATTTTTGCTGAAGAATGGCTTTCAGAAAAGGAGGATTGATCATACTCTCTTTCGCATTGAAGATGAAGGAAGTATTTTGCTGGTGCAAATATACGTCGATGATATCATTTTTGGCTCTAAGAATCAAGGATTATGTGATAAATTCTCAAAGCTCATGACCAGCAATTTCCAAATGAGTATGATGGGAAAGATGTCTTATTTTCTTGGGTTGCAAGTTCAACAATCCAGCGAAGGAGTTTTCATCCATCAAAAGAAGTATACACGCGATTTGATTGCTAAATACTGTCCTGAAAAGACGAAGAGTCTAAGGATCCCTATATGCGCGACGTGTATTGCTGCACTCGAGAAGGAAGGAGATGATGTAAATCCTACTCTCTACATAGGCATTATTGGTTCGCTGCTATATCTCACAGCTAGCAGACCGGATATATCTTTCGTCGTCGGATTATGTGCTAGATATCAAGCAAATCCAAAGAAGACTCACTTGGATACTGCTAAACGCATTGTGCGATATTTGAAGTGCACAGAGGGTCTGGGAATCTGGTATCCTAGAGCAAACAATCTTGCACTAAGTGGATATTCGGATTCTGATTTTAGAGGATGCAAGATTGACAGGAAAAGCACGAGCGGTACGTGTCAATTTTTGGGACACAAGTTAATTAGCTGGTTTAGCCAAAAGCAGCATTCTATTGCTACCTCTACCACTGAAGCAGAATATGTGGCCGCTGCTAGCTGTTGTTCACAAATCTTATGGATAAAGGCAACAATTACAAGACTATGGGATTTCTCCCGAGTGTGTGCCTATCTACTGCGACAACAATAGTGCCATGTGCATTACAAAGAATCCTGTTCATCATTCCAGGACAAAGCACATTGATATTCGACATCACTTCATTCGAGATCATCAGGAGAAGAAGGATATCGATGTTCGGTACATATGCACTGAAGATTAGATAGCAGACATTTTTACGAAGCCGCTAGCCGAATCAAGATTCAAGGAATTATGTATCAAATTGGGTCTTATGGAGTTGGATGGAACCTTGGATGAATGAAATGGTACTTTCATTCTTTCTGGAATTCTTATTTTTTAAGATGCTGTGAATGCTGATTTTAAAGCGCTAATGGAATTATGTGACACTCATTGTTACTATTGCTTCGAGGAGAGATTGCTGAGCAGATATATTTACATAGTCTGCTGATGAAATAAGCAGTAGCAGTTGATAAGTATCACCCATGGTTAACACATCATTATGAAGGGAAAAAGTTGTTCATTAATATTTAGCAACGATACTTCCTACATTTAACAACAAAAGGAAATTACAATTTATTCTATTGACGGATAAAAGTCAGAATCCAGGAGGCGAGAAGGTCCCTCTGGTAATTCTGGGAAAGTCTGCTCCAGCAACCAGCTCAACTGCATGCCATGAAGGAGAGGAACAGCTGGATACAACCGGACGCAATCTCGGACATCCTTGAACACGAGGCCAGCCCAATCAGCCTCGACAAGCTCTGCGTCCAAAGCCAACATGACTTGCCAGACTTCCTTGGTAAGGCAGATGTCGTTGGGATCTCCACCCAGGACCATGTTGTTGGCAACATGGAACAACTCTCGATATGAGCACCTGAGACCGGTTACCGCAGGAGTTGGCGTGAACCTAAACCATGGAGAAAGGCGCCATTTCGTCCACGCAGTCCATTCTGATGCTGGCTCTATGGATCTGTATCCCATCACTGATACTGGACCTCGTGGAAGTCCAAAATCCTGAGAGAAAGACTCTCATGACCATCGTATCAGCCTCCCTCGGAAGGCCTCGTATATGGCATCCTTTTCAGTCTTGCGGTCCTTGAGAAACTCCCGAAGGAGATCTTCATGGAAGTGCCTGGGAGTGGTTGTCACAAATTGCTTCAACCCTGTCCCATCAACCTTCGTCATGACCATGTCGGCCACGGCAGGACGATCGTGATAGTAAAGATGAAGGGCCGCTTCGTCAAGGATGTTGTTTCGGGAAATGTCAAGGATGTTATTTGGTGAACTCATGATCTCAAGGATTTTCTTTGCTCTGAAAGGAAGAAGATTTTTTTGGTGATATCCAAATAAGTGCCACAACGAAGTCCTTTTATAGACACAGAAATCTCTCCGCAATTATGATTTCATGGGAATATTTAAAGGAACGTGATGATTCATCTTCTGAAATCTGAATCGTCGCAAGAAGAGAGAAGGTCGTGACGGTATGGGAAATCTAATCAGATCAATAGTGACGCCTGGCAGTCAGATCAACGTTTGGCTCGAGGAGACTATCATCTTTTGTGATCTCCTGAACTTTGACCGACTCTGGACACGTCGATGCATTTCTCAAAAGAGTAACGAATTCAGAAGAAGGAAACACTTGCCGGCTTGAAAATGCTGACTCATCATTTTTCTTGCCACATCATATTCAAGGAGAGGAGATAATATTTGGAGAAAAGAAGATATCCTTGAAAGCCAATCTGATTAGACCAGATGCGTACAGACGGTTGTATCGAGTTGAAACGTGCCACGTTAGAACACTCGAGTATTTCTCGGAAAATGGAAGATACGCTACAGGTCACGCGCATACGAAGACCGTAGGTTTATCATCTCATCTGACAACAAATCCTCATCCGACAGATATCGTATCTATTGAGTATAGCAAGTCTGCTAGACTCTTGGGCGTTTGGCCCTTTGCTGAGCAGTCAGCAAATCGTTTGGATTTGCTAAGATAGCTTATTTGCTAGGAAGCTAGCAACGTTGTAGACGGAGGTCTACTCGGCAAACTATCAGATTTGAATCATTTTTTTTTATACTCAGGCATGTGAATGATATTATGCGGTTTGTCAAGATCACAGAAGATTGAACATGAGCATGAGAAATGAAAACTCTGTCATTTCATTATATACGTTCATCTACAAAATATTTATATGACAAGAAGAGATTACAGCTAAGGTGGCAAGGGCCTAAATGGATAAAAATCAATCTCTCGAAGGTTCGAGGGGACTAGAGTGAGATCCTGGAATCTCTGCTCTAGCAGCCAACTTAATGGCATCCCGTAGGGGAGAGGAAGATGTGGGAAGTTCTGGACACATCGCTGCACCCTTTGAAAGACGAAGGCCGCCCAGTCGACCTCCGCTTGATCATCAATCGCCATCATGGATTTCCATATCTCGCGAGAGAAGATCATGTCATCAGGATTTTCCCCGACGATCATGCCACAGACAATCTCGAAGAGGACCCTGTACCGAGGTTGCAAGCGATATGCTGAGGGAGTTGGAGAGAAATCAAACTCAGGAGAAGCTCTCCACTTCATCCACGATGTCCACTCGGGGGCTATTTCAATGCTGCGATAATCCATAACGGAAATCGGACCCCTTGGCAGGCCGAACTCTGAAGCGAAGGTGCCAGCAGTCCACCTCACTAACTGGTTCCTGAAGACACCAACAATGGAGTCCCCAACAGCATCACTCGATCGGATGAAGTACCGAAGATGCTCCCTCTGGAACGTATGCGGAGTAAGGGACACAAATCTGCCCAAACCGCTGGCATGAAGACTTGTCATCGTCATCTCAGCCACCTGGTAATCTGCTTCATATTCTTCATACAAACCAGAATCACACAGGATTCTGTTTCTCGGAACAAAGAGAGCATGGGCTGGTTCCATTTTCGTATTTAGAGAGAAGTTTTCTTTTGATTGAGAAAATGAGAAGAGAAGGCATACCAAACATATCTGAAGATCATATTATTTATAGAGTTACTTATGTTTACTGCTCATCTCGGAATTCGAACGGTTGCGCTGCTGAAGATTTTATTCAGACGCGGGAGATTGCTTTTCATAAAGAGGTGCATTTAATGCGCGCAGACGGCGGCGACGAATTAGGTCGTGCCACGACACCAGCACTCAAGTTCTGGAGAACGTGCGTACTCGCATGATTTGACTACATTCCCCAGCCGTTGATTGAGATTAAAAAGGGAGCAATCCCCACCGTTGATTTCCTCTCGTGTTCCGAAATCTTCTATACACTAGATGGAATTCAAATCTCTATCATTTTGAAACCCTTCGCCTCTCTTCTTCTCAAAACCCTCTCTGAAAATTTCTAAATCTCTGAATTCTCAACAATGGCGTCAAATCCCAACTCTCCAAATACACTAAACACAGAACCCAACCATCCTGAATCACCCCAAACCTTGAATCCAGAAGATTTCATTTCGTCATCCCCACTGCAACCACCAACCTTCATTTACCCACAAATTGCCGGAACTCCACTGCATGCCCGACATGCACCTGATTTCACTGGCATAGAGAAGAAAGAGGATATCGATGAATCCATCCCCTATAGCAAACTTGTCTTTTTGGCCCGAAAGAAGGAATTATCAGGCCATACAAGGGAGCAAAGGCGTATGGCGCAAATTATGAAGGACAGAATTTTATATATGCCTCTCGCCACCAAACATATTCCAAAGTGGATCTTGGATCTACTCGACTCCGAACTTTTGGTAAAATATCTCTCCGCTTAACCTGTTCGATTTCACCCTCATATGGTTTCAGAATTCTATGCTAGGGCAGTTATGAGCACTGATCAAAAAATTTTCAAAACTAGCATTTATGGAAATATTGTGGACGTTAGTGCTGATTTACTGTCTAGAATGTTTGGGCTTCAAAATTATGGAGGCATGATATCTCAATACAAGATGAATGACCATGCTGAAATGGAGCGACGGTGGAATCTTTGGAAGAAGCCAGGGGAGTTGAAAGACAAAAAAGGACAGGCAATTGCCTTCAAGGTTGCTACACCGATCAATACTCTGTCTGATGAGTACAAGCTTCTAGCGGAGATAGTAATCAAAATGCTTCAATGTGATGCTGGTTCCTACTCCGAACTCTCTGCCAAGAAGTATTCTGTTATGATGGCTCTGAATGATAACATTAAGGGTAATTGGGCGGAATTCTTTTTCGAGCGATGGGCTGAACATGCTCGAAAGAATGATCACATAGCGGTAGATGGAACATTCTCGTCGAATGTGAATTTTGGGCTAAAGATCAGTAAATACTTGGAGATATTGTTCACCAATACAAGAGTTGATCGTGGTGAAAGTCTAAACCCTACAGATTACATCCCAGCAACAAGGAAGGAGCCCAAGCCCGTGAGTAGCCGAAACCCTCGGAAGTTAACAGGGAAGTCTAATGTGGACAAAGACAAACCCACGTCTCCTGAAGAGCCTGATGCGTCCACTTTAGCTCCTCAAATCTTACAGTCTGCCATTCCTATGTCTGCTGAAGAGATTGCTCTACTGCAAACAAACGCTGAGACAGAGCATTGCTTCAAAAATCTCGAGGAAATTGAGAAATTGGGGAATTTACCTGTTGATCAAATCAATGAGATAATGACTGCAAAGGAAGCCGAACAGCTTCCACCTACTATTGGAGCTATGGCTATACCAATTCCAACGAAAAAGAGAACCAAAGTCACCCCTCCTGCACCTAAAGCGAAAAAGAAGACCAGGAGAAGGCTGGAGCTACTTTCTGAGAAGGAAGAATCAGAAAAGGCAGAAGAAGAAAACAAGGCTACTGAAACCACTGCAAAGGATGTTGCTGACATTGTAGCAGAGAAGGTATCTGCTAAAGACACAACAGAGGACACTGCTGAAAGTGATCCAGAATACATTCCCAGGTCTTCCAGAACCAAAGAAGAGCGTACTCAGGGAGGACGAAAAACTAAGAGACAGCGCGTAGCTGAACTGAAAGAGCTCGAGAAGAAAGAATATATGAAGTTCCTCAATGAAATGACGTTCGAAGGAAGAGATAGAAATTTCGAACGAATCAAGTCAGCCACTGAAGAGTTTAAGGCTCAGAAGAGAGCCGCTCAACAGGCACTAATGGAAGAACAAGCTGCCAAGAAAGGGAAAGGCATTGTAGACAGAAGGATCTCTGTTCCCATTCCCCCAGTCAGCAGTGAAGGAGCTATCATATCCTCACAAGATGCTATGTCAGATGAAGAGCTTGACAAGGCAATTCACGAAGGCAGATTCAGTGAAGTAAAGTCAATTGTGGCCCTCGACAGCAGTTCAGATGAGGAAACTTCTTTTCAAGACTTTTCCAGGAGATTACCAGGAAATCCAGAAGCAGGACCTTCTGGAATTGAAGAAAAGGAAAGTGATGATAGAAATGAATCTGCTGAGCAGATTGAACACATGGTGGGTAGCTCATCTGCTGAACATGTAGTTTGCCAATCACTGATTGCTGAGCAAGACACACAATCTCCACAGACTGCTGTTGAAGAATCGTCTACCAGATGTGAGGAAGTGATTCCTGATGAAGTTCCTCATACAAAAGATCTTCCTAATGTCATCTCTGACAAAGAATCCGCAGGGATATATGATGCTAAAACTCTGACGTTAATCTCCTCAAAAGGCATGGATCCACTTCGATTATCAGTCACGAGAAGTAAAGCAAATCCTGAATTTGATTTGCTAGGTCAAGAAATTGATAAATTCGTGTCCCTGATGGTTGAGGAGGACATAAAAAGTGTATTTGCTGGAGTATTGAAAGAAGATACTCCTGAAGGGAAGATATTGGGAGAAGAGTTCAGACGATGGAAGAAGTATGACTACATCTCTCATGAACTTGGTATGGAGGAAAGAGAGATTATGATGGCTTGGAAAGGATTGAAACTTTGGAGGCATGAAGAATTGTGGGCGAACGAATGGATGGATCAATCTCCATGCACAAAGCAGTACTCTGATAAGGCTGTCAGCGAAAGGCTTCAATTAATTGAAGCTCATCGAAGAACGTCCTCTCCTCGTTCTCTGCCACAATCAACTTTTGCTCCCAACGAATCATCTGTTGGATACATACAACTCTCAAAATGACAAGCCGAAGCTGCCGCCGCATACAAGAAATACCAAGCAGAACTCCCTATGCTCGAAGAATTATTGCATCAAGCCCGGTTAACTGCAGCACTAGAGTACAAATTTCAAACGTTCGAGATTGTCGCCTATCAGGACAGAGAGGAGGAATTGCAAGCCTACATGTTAGCATTCTCTATAGCAGAAGCATGGAAACTCGAGGAAGCTGAGAACGCTGCTGCTGAAGCAGAGTTTCAAAAAGGAATTGTGGAGGAAATACATCTGCTAGTCAACACTGCTGCTGAAGCAGAGTTTCAAAGACGGATCGAGGAGACAATACATTTGCTAGTCACCTCTGATCAAAGAGAAACCGCTAACACAGAAAGGACAGAGGTAGTCATGGAGGAAATCTCCACCTCCACTGCTAGGAGTCAAGCAGTCATCATTCCTACTACCTCATCCTTCCTTGCTAATCCTATTAGCATGCTACATCTTCCAACATACCTAGACTCCGTTGTTCAAATGGTCGTTCAAAGCGCGGTGTCTACTATATCTGAGAGAATGGTGATTGAAGCCACGGATATACGAAGGAAAATTGCGGTAGTCAAATCCAACGTTGATACCATAACGGCCAGGGTGGACACAGTCGAGTCCAACATTTCCTCTGTCAAGGACTCTGTACAAGAAATAAAGACAGACGTAGCAGAGCATAAACAGCGAGTGGATTCCAAGGTGAACTCTTTTTCCTCCAGACTTTTGGATGCAATCAAAGAGGGGGAAGAAAGAAGGGCTGCTGAAGCTGTTGAGAGGAAGAAAGCGAAGGAAGCAAGAGCCGCTGCAAAAGAATAACAGAGGAGAATTCTTGAAGCTGCAAAAGAAGAACAGAGGAGAATTCGTGAAGAATTCAAACGGAAAGAAGCTGAGCTCAAACAGAAGGAAACAGAAGCAAAAATCAAGATGCTCGAAGAAGAGAATGAGCGGTTGGCCAAGGATCTGGAAACAGAGGCTGCTGAACGTGCATCTGCTAAGGAGCTTCTAGACAAATTCGTGGAGCTAGCCTCAAACAAATTCGATGAATTTGACAAGATGAAGAAACCTGCTCCAGACTCCTGAGTTCCTCCGTTCCTCTGGTATTTTTTTTCTGCTAGCTCTTATTTTGTCTCCGTCTAATCATTTTTCATTGTACTTGTAATTGATATATCATATGAATGAAAATTGATCAGACAGAGACAACCTCTCATTGTCAATCTCTGATTTTCACCGTGTTTCTTAGTTGAAATACACTATTTGTGTATTCAACACATCTGAAAACAATTGGATTGAAATTGAAAAAGTAATATGTCTGCTAATTTTATTTGGGTGCTAGGATTCCTAGCATATTACCTCTGCAGCATTTACTTATGCGTTTAATCGAGAAATATTTTCCAGCACTTGTTGAGGGGGAATTTCATTTTTTTGCTTTGCTTGAACTAAGGTGGATAAACTCTGTGTTAGTTTGCTAGAATATTTTAGTATTTTGTAAACACAGACATTCTTCCTCTTAGCTTCAGCAAATGATAGTAAGCTTTGATCGCACCAAAAAGGGGGAAATTGTTGGGAAATTATTCCTAAAATCTCCCTTAGGATTTATTTGTAAAAGGTTTTGTTGAATCAAACCTTAGCATTTGGTCGATCATTTGCTGAACT
>JAPKLW010008059.1:0-13962 GCA_026898455.1 Plectranthus barbatus | reverse complement strand
CTAAACTATCGTTAGACAACTAGTAGGGATGATAATCAATATAATCCTAGAAAACGAATAGAAGTACATACAAACTAGCATACAAGGATATACGAAGAGGTCAACAAAGTGCTGCAAGTGCTAGCTGAAACATAGGTTTCGCCTTTAAGGACACATTTACATGCGAAAGAAAGGCTACATGGAACTCGATGAATCTCGTATAAGGCCGTAAGAGTGGAACTCGATGAAATTAAAGTTTACGATAAACCTTATTAGAGCATTGAGTACACAATTAGAAGGACAACCCGTTGACCATAGAGGCATCGACTGAAAAAGATCTTGCAACACCCATGATAAATATTACGTGAAACGAACACCCTTCTTACCTACCAAGTATCCAGTCCATTTAATCGACTCACCGAGACCCCCACTTTCAGTTAACAATGGTAACATGGACTTATCTATTTTTCCTCCAATCAAGCATTTTCTTTTAAATTAACTAGACCTCACCGATCGAATTCAAAGTGGAGCAACTCATACCATGACAAGTAACAATGCTTTTACTTATTTATTTATTCACATTTCCTATTACAATATTTATTAAGATGTACATTTTTCTTAATTATCACTTTTGGTTTCTTAGGAAATCAACGGGTTGAAGATTCATCTTCTTCTAAGAGCATCGTAAAGCGCATGAAGCTCCCTAAATGGCTCACGAGGCGGAAATAAAATGGGGACTAGATTTCTTGTTAAATTTATGTAGTAGACTATTCATAATTATTTTCTTTTATTTCTTCAATTATCTTTAATAAGTTAGCATGTTTCCAAAAAGACCCTTATCTTATTGTAATATTTTAATTAAATTTGTGTTTTATTTGTGTGACATTAAAATAAATACATGTAAATCATAAATATAACAAATAAACCCTAAATCCCAATGTCGTAATCCTTACCCTAACACTAAATCCCCATATTTATAAAGCGTTCGAATTTCAGGAATTCGAACTAATATTTAAATTATTTTGCCAGAAAACTTAATTATAAAATAAATTATTTATGAAGGGTTCGAATTCAAAGAATTCGAACCTACATTTAAATTAAAAAACTAAGTGGGTTCGAATTTCTGACATTCGAACTCGCTATGTTTGTCCACATGTCTAGGGTTTCGGACAAAAATGTCCACATGTTTAATTTTGGTGACACGGAGGGAAATCACCCTGCATTGCCCTCAAATTTGGCGTGGATGGGGATCCCGGCGTGCTGCCCACCTGGTACGCCTCCGTAGTGGTGGTCGCCATCTGCATCTACGTGGCCGCATTCGCCTGGTCGTGGGGGCCGCTGGGGTGGTTGGTTCCCGGTGAAATCCTGCAACTGGAGGTGAGATCTGCCGGGCAGAGTATCAACGTGTCCGTCAACATGATCTTCACCTTCGTCATTGCTCAATGTTTCCTCCGAATGCTCTGCGTCATGAAGTTTGGTCTCTTCATATTTTTCGCCTTCTTCGTGTTGGCCATGACTATCTTCATCTTCATGTTGTTGCCCGAGACCAAGGGCATTCCCATTGAAGAAATGGCTGCTATCTGGGCCTCTTATCCTTTCTGGAAAAGCTTTGTCGCTGAAGACGACCACAACGAGCAGCACAACCTCGACCTCATCTGATCAATGTTCATCACATATATACTTAGCTTCTTCTTTTTCCATTACTCCTTTTTCTTTTTTCTTGTCAATATTAGAATATTTCATTTTGCATTTTCTTGTCAGGTCTCATTGCACCCTTTTTATTCCCTATCAATAAACGTTTCTTGAACTTAACAACAAAAATGATTATAATTAATAAAATTGATCAAGAACCGTACAAGATGAAATATGTGAATCTATGTGGAACGTACTAAATGGTATACGTAAAATATAATAACAATCCAAATATAACTTATTCCTTTTGGAAATAAATTTTTATAATTCACAAAATAAATAAAGCTGAATTTACAAAATGGCCAAGATTCTATACAAATCCGAATCCTTTTGTTTATTGCATATAGTTAGGCTGATTAACGATAATTAGATTTATATCCCACATGCCGATTTTGAGCAATGGTAATATGCAAAAGAAATTCAATTGAATTTAAAGAACTCTTTTGATCCCCGCCAAAGATGAAAAGTAAGGAGCCACGAGCCAGATTCGAACCGGCACCCTGTGGTAGAAAGATAAATGAGAGCATATCTAACAATACTACAAAATCAAACCTAAGCATAAAAATATTGTCAAACACATTATCTCCAACAATATGCCGAAACACAATCCTCAAACTCAAAAAATGCGTTTTAGTTTGGCTCCAAACCCAAATTTGAGTTTCAAGTGTAGCAAACTCAAAACTTTTTGAAAATTGCATTGCGACCTTAAAATTTTCTTAAAACTCATTTTACAACCTTTGTTTTGCACCCGACGAGAGTAGACAAATGAATGCATTTCCCATGTCAAAAAGGTCTATTTTTAGATTTTATAAATACGCAGGATTCTATTTTTTCTCCACCTACAATTATTTTTGGATTTTTGCGTGTGAGTTTCAGACTAGCAATCCATTATCCGTAAATTGGCCATGGCTATTATCCAACAAACATTCCTTTCTCAAATAACACTTATAGCTTAATTATTAATTAATTAACAACACATCACCTGAATAAAAAAAATATTATTTATCCCTACTCAAATTAAATAGTTGACAATCATTGTTAGATTATATTCATTCTTATAAATAAATTTATTAAAAAATTGAAATATCTTACGATTACACAGTACTTCATTCTATTTTAAATAGTTGACATGAGATATTTAAGAATCAAGCTCCATTATTTCATAATAATTTATTTTGTTTGAACTTAATAAAGGGTTTAAACTGTAAATTTAATAAATATAATGATAGTATTTGAAAAGTATAAAAAATAGTAACATAAAGATTATTCTTTAGAGTTTGAGTTTGGTGTAAATGGTTGGAGATGAATTACTGTTTGATATAACAATTACTGTATTTTGAGTTTCAGTTTAGCGTAAGATTGGAGATGTAAGAGACTAAAAGAAAATGAAAACAATCCTTTGATCTATACCTATTTATTCCAATTCATTAAATAAGTGATGATGACAAGTGTAGAAGCTTGTACTTCTGCCAAATTATTATCCGTGTCCAAACACCCTGCAAAAAATTATTAAACCTATCAACTACTAGTGATAAAACAGAACAAAACCCTAAATTAGATTTAAGTGAATAATTTTTGAATCCTAAAAACTCACCTAAATTTTTAGATTGACGAGATAGCTAAGGACTCCAAAATGTGTTCTCCACAGTTGACCTACACACCCTCCATTTGAGTCGACATGGGCTTAATTTTTAAATTAATTTATTCACACTACTACAAAGTAGGATTGTCCTCACAGGGTTACCTATCATTAAATAAACACTATTGTGACACATGTTGCTATGCTGACAGTATTACATACTGTTGTCCCAAGAAGTGTCACTATAGAGTGTAGTCTTATAACAACAGTAGTGGAGTCAAGATAAATGACATATTATGACATATTAATGTGTTGGAAAAATGAATATAAAGTTACATTATTTCATATGAGTAAAGATAAAAAACTCCACTTACTAATTTGTTGGGTTTAATTATTTTTGCTGACACTACGCGCTATACTTATACTTCACATAATAATCTATTAAATTAAGTTATTTTTAGAGACACCATGTACCGTGAGTAAAAATACTTAAATATTCATTGTTTTCTGTCAGGAAAAACTTATATGCATGAATAAAAAATCATATAATTTGCTGAATAGATTTTTGTGTACTAATTAAAAGTGAACACAAATAAAATAAGCAATCAAATTTAAAACTTTTAAGCAATATACTCAAAAACTAAACTATTCAATGCTCATAAATATATTTAACAATATATCCAACATTTATTCCTAAAAAATGAAAAATATTAAACTCCATCGTTATAAACCGAAAAAAGTAACTAACAATTTCGATCATTTGACGACAAAGTATCAAAGCTACTAAAAAAAACAACGAGCAAGAATCTCTATCACACTCACCACCATTTTGCAACAATCTTCATCATTCATCAATGTGTATTTGTTAAGCAAAATAATGTGTTACATTTATATCCTTAATACTTATCTTCTAACAACAAA
The DNA here is from genome assembly GCA_026898455.1 of Plectranthus barbatus. Taxonomy (NCBI): domain Eukaryota; kingdom Viridiplantae; phylum Streptophyta; class Magnoliopsida; order Lamiales; family Lamiaceae; genus Plectranthus; species Plectranthus barbatus. The sequence continues at coordinate 9,791 of JAPKLW010008059.1, read as the reverse complement.
ATTAACTTAACCTGCATAAACCAAGTAATTCATCAAGAATAAATTATGATATTAAGAAATCATGCTAGACAATACATTTGAAATATATATTAATTTAAACAATTATAAAATGAGAAACTAGGATGCTAAGCTTTAGTAGCATATGTTGGTATCTGCCTCTTCATTTACGGGCACGAAGTTGTGCTCTTATAACATAATAAATACTCCCTCCATCCCGGGTCTCTTGAGACGTTTGACCTAGCACGGAGGTTAAGAAAAAGTTATTAGAAGAATTAGTGGGGTAGGATTAGTAGGTTAATGATTAGGAGAGATCGTGGGGTATGAGAGATAGTGGGGTAGGAGTAGAGTAGGTTTAGTGGGTAATTAATTAATAAAAATTTTCCATAAAAGGAAACGTTGCAAGTGGTCTGGGACGGACCAAAAAGGAAAACGTTGCGAGTGTTATGGGACGGAGGGAGTACTAACTTAAAACATTTCAAATTCTGCAACACAAAAGAAAGGGATATCACATTCATTTGATGAGGAATAACATATATATTCATCCAATCAATGTTGTTCACAAACATTTAGAACTAAGCTAGAAATACAAAATCATAAATTAAGCAAAAAAGATAACATATATATTCATCGCATTAAGTAAAAAAATGCTCAATTAACAAATTGAGTTTCAAGATAAAAATGCACCTTATGCTGAACCACTTGGAAATTTTTCTGATCTTTTGAATCTCTTATTACAATTCAATTTTCTGATCATTTCAATCTCTCAAACTCTCGACCCTTTCGGACACTACAAGAAATAAGGTAAATAGACAACGCGGAATCGGCGATGTCTATTACACAATTCCACGTAGTCTACAATGGTGTAGTCTATTTAAAAAGGAGATAGACGACACTGGAATTTCGCATTGTCTATAAGGGGATATAGAAAACGCATATTTTTGCATTGTGTATCTTGTTATACACAACGCGATTTGCGTTGTCTACAACAAGATAAAAAACACGAAAATCCGCATTGTCTATATATTTTTTTCTTTATTGTTTTTATTTGTCTGTAACGCGTGCTGAGATTCTTTCATAAATCAATACTGAAATGAAAATTGATTACTCAAATCAAAATTTATGATACTGAGTGAAATAGTAGTATTTGAAATGGATGAACATAATGTTAAATTAAACCTCTAGATTCATTGTATACATGGATGCAACTTCCAATACTGATGTTATCTTTTCTTCTCCCCATCCAAACAGGCAGCCAAAGTAAGTAAAAAGACATGAAGACTAGTCTTGTGCATGACACCTGAGGTAGTGGCAGTGGCTTGACAATGGGTAAGGAGATAGCCTTGACCTTTCAAGGGACAAAAAATGCTCTCTAGTCTCTTTAGGCATCTTGTAAAATGGCAGCAATGACATCTTGTGGAATTGGTGATATGTCTTTCCTGGAAAAATATGTTTCAAATACAATGAAACGCCACTAACCAAAATCAATGCACAAAGAAAAATATTTAAAATGTTGAATCAATTAAAAAGAGGCACAACACATAACCAATGTCTAATAGCTGTGAAATAAAGTTTCAAGTTTAATTCCTTCATTGTACCAAAATTCATCCAATGTTCTAAGGATTGTAAGATATTTCTAGTGAATAATTTTTAGTATAAGCTACATATTTCATGCCAGAAATGATGCAGAACATGTCAAAAAAGATATTTAGGTAAAAAAAAAAAAAGCAAAAGTACTTACACAAAATTAACAAAAGGTCTACTTTAACTTAAAATTGACCAAGGAGAAAGAGAACAAATAAACTAGCAAATGCCTTGAAGTCCAAGTCCACTTATTTGGCGAGGCTTATCCTGTGGTAAACATTCTTGAAAGGAAAAAGGGGGAACGACAAACGTTGTACCAGCTCATGGTGGGAATGCTAAATGATGGTCTACCAACAACCCCATGCTGGAAATGCAACTGCGAGAAAACTAGTGAAATCCCCCAAACTAGTTCATCAGCATGTCTCTAAAGACTAGTTCGTATAGCCAGTTTGGCCAAGCAACCACCGAGGTGGGCACAAGCAAAAAAATGCACCAGCTAGGCATGCGATGAAGCCAAATATTCCTTCTGGTTATTGTCCTAACTACAGACCCTTTTCTCATAATCAAAATGAGAAAAGAACAACTACTTGAGGCCCGTGTCCATTTAAATTACTCCTTGACTTATGGTTTCCTACATACTAGTCCTCCAAGAATCTAGCATTAGTGCTAACAACGATACTTTGACTCTTAGTACAGTAAAAGTAACCACTTTTCATTTGCCAAGGATACCCTGTAAACAGCATTGCTTTTGACCTACTTTCTAACTTATCAAGTTCCTTGCTTAGCAAGTGTGCTGGACAACCCCAAACTCTAAACTTGCTTAAACTTGGTTTGCATCCAAGAAAGAGTTCATTAGGTGTTTTAGGAACTGATTTAGAAGGTACCATGTTCAAAACATACACCGATGTTTCTAATGTGTATCCCAAAACAAAATGGGTAGGCATGCATAACTCATCATTGATCTCATCGTTTCCAAAAGAGTTCTATTTATTCTCTCAGCAACAACGTTCTGCTGAGGAGTACTCATTGCGTTTTCGAGGTATTTGCCACCGTTATCTGATCGTAGTGACTTGCTAGTTTTCTCGACCTTCTTTTCTACCTTCGCCTTGAACTCTTTGAATTTCTCAAAGCAGTCAGACTTATAGTGAAGTAGGTAAACATATCCATATCTAGAGTAGTCATTAATGAAAGTAAAACGAATTTTAAAGAACACTAGTAATCTGGAAATAAAATTAGCTAAGGAAATCAAATTAAAGCAATTTTTTCAATTTTTTATATATTCTGTGTCGACCGAGACAGGTCTTGCGTCGACCGACGCGGATTAAAAATTTGCGTCGACCGACACGGGTCCAAATCGGTCGAGACAAAACCAAAATTTTGCACGAACTCAAAATTAAAAACAAGAAAAATAAAGCTCAAATCCATATTCCGATAGCAAATTCAATATCAAGATTAGTTTTATTCAATCCCTAGCAATTGCGCCAAAATTTGATTGCTAAAATTATTAACGACTTAGCAAAGCTAACAATATAGCGGCAAATAAAAATTATCGATCCCACGAGGGATGAAATAACAAACCATCCTAAGTATTGAACTATAGTTTCTCAGAAAATTGTTTGAGGTGATCAAATTCAAAGGGTTTTGGTAACATTAACTTGAAAAACTAAATAGAAAGTAATATTCAAAAACATCAAATTAAAACCAGACAGAGTAATTAAACGGGTTTTCAATCAAATGCAAAGATTCAGATTCTCGGGATTTAATACTATCCTTCCTGACATACAACAAATAAATCTATCAAATGCCAATTTAATTCCTTGAAAGATAGAAATCAGAAAAATATTGTAAACTTCTTTAATGGACAATTCACAAAGTAGATTATCGAAATTCCTTTACCCTATCGGTCTCAAGAAATAATTCAATAACTCCCAAAATCAACAGATTAAATCCTATAACCTAATTCCTCTTTTTAAGACAAGAATAAATGATTATATTGTGAAATCTTTTTCCTGTTAATTAATTATCACCTTTTGAGTCTCAAATTAATTAACTAATAACCTAAATAAGTGGCCAACAAATCAAGGTTTAAATCAAAGCACAGAATCTCACAAATCTCACAAGGAAAGGCATTCGATTCGGTTAATCTGAAAACATGCAGTCAGGATAGATTTTTAACCCTAGAATTTGATTAAAAGTTTAGTTCATCATATCCATAATAAATAAGCTCTAACATGCTTCAATCACAAAGAGGGAGGTAAACATACAATAATCCAACCTAATCTTCACACATCCTTGTCCAAATCAACATCCAAAAGAAATTAGAACAACATACCTTTCAATTGTATCAATACAAAGTAAAATTGAAAGAGATGCATTACAATTGACAAGTAGTAAATGATTTCTTCCCCAATTGGATTTGCATGATCTTGATCTACCCTTCTAGCCTTCAATCCTTTACCAAGGTGTGGTAGATTTTGTCTTAGATACCTTGAATTAGGGTTGGAGATGATGGAGTATGGAATTTAAGAGAGAAACTATGTAGATTTTTTCCTAAAAGTGTCAAAAGTTTTCAAAAAAAAATTGCGAGTTTCCCCTTTTTATAACGGATCGCCCGGGATGTTTTGAAAATGAAAAATTGCCAAGGCAGCCCATTCTGGATCGCCCGATCTGCATCTGGATCTACCAAGATATCCCTTTGAACAGACCAGATCGGTCGAGCCTGCACAGGATTGGTCGAGCATCTCCTCTGAATTGCTAGATCGGTCGAGCCTGCACATGATCGATCGAGCATCTCCTCTGAACTGCCAGATCGGTCGATCCTGCATAGGATCGGTCGATCATCCTCTTTGAAGTCCTTTCTGCTAATCCCGGTCGATCCTCACACCCTTTTCAACTCGAATTGGTCGATTTTCCACCAAAACTCAGCCCAAAATGATGAATTATGCTCCAAACCTATCCTACACACTCCAAATCACACAAAACACGAAAACACAACGAAAACAACTGAAAAACATATGATATGGGAGTAAAATGAACGCAAACATGCATTCACAAACATCAAAATATAGGTCATTTTATGCACATGTCATAATCCCCCAAACTTGAACCTTTGATTGTCCTTAATCAAAAACAAAATAAAGCCATCATTCTACCTCATGCAATACCTCATAGCTCATCTCAATTATCTTAGCATGCCTTAGTCAAACGATTTTATCACCTAACTTTGTGACATGGATAATGCTAAGGACTCAAACCACTCATCAAATTTGGATAAAAGCAATGAAACACACTCCCTCACGTGTATAGGGATAATTCACACAAGCACAAAATATCGAGCTCGATTTCCATAGGCTTGCATCCATTCTCACCACTATACTACAACGAGCTAGCTTCTAGAATCAAGAAGGTCTTTGCTTTGGTTATAACGTGGTTAACTAAGAGGTAGGTGGTTTTGGGCCAAAGTAACTAAACTCCTCAAGTTCCCAAGAACCCCTCAAATCGTTATCTTCAACCACTAAACCCGAGACGTATTCCATACTCAAATCTTTCTTTTCTTTTTTTCTTTTTTTCTTTTTCCTTCTTCATTTTTTATCTTTTTTTTTCTTTTCCATGACAACATCATTCATTTTTTTTCTTGTGGGTGCCTATTTTCAAGACTTACACCATCTCTTTTACCAACAATTTTTTTGTAAATGCTCATTTTTCAAAGATTTGCACCTTTCCTCTCTCATTGCCTCATCAAATGCAATATAACATATCATTTAATCAATCAATTCCCATCCCGAAATCACAACACCGTATTCACCCTCATACTCTCATTCCCCCCAAACTTTGTCCTAATAATATCAAAGAAAATTCTCCAATAAAGCTCAATCACGAGGGTCAAAGATATGAAAGGCAAACAAATGATCAAAGTAACACCTTATACTCCTGATGTACAAGGTAGGACTAGGAACCGATGGCCTAATATCATTTTCTAGTCACATGCTCATTCTAATAGATCCAGAATGGATGCAAGTTTTAGATTTCTCGCTCTCAATCTCGCCTCTCACAATAAAAAAGTATATGACAATATCAAGGCTCAACACTCACAGCTTTTTGTCAAGTCCAACACATTAATCAAACACAAAACTCGGCAATTCAAAAGTTAAACTCAAACATGCTTCGATAACAAAATTCTGCCCTATCATAGGTTGAGGTAGACTTCAAACTTCACGAGTAAATCACGAGTAAATCTCAAGCCTAGTTCAGGTTCAACACACACACAATCACACGACCTAAAACAATCAACTAAATGCAAACAAATCTAAATGGCAAGGAGAACGATAGAATGCGTTACCCATCGGTATCCACGATCGAACCGCTTCTCCAATGCCTTATGGTACCTACTCAACATAAACACAAACACCACCAAACTTGAGCATAATTCAATTCCTTAAGATCTCATTTCCACCAACATACCACAAGCCAAAAATCTAAATGCCTAAGAAATTACTCCACTAGCACCACCATTCAAACCATAATCCAATCATCAACATCCACAAACCAACAAGATATGAAGTATAAACACATGACAGCTCAAAAATAATTCCATACATAACCAAGTCATACCATAAAAGAACATTCATCCACATCCAAATCCTAGGTAGAATATCAATATATGTACAACCAAATCGAATCCATCCAAAAGAGAAATCATCCAACAAAAACAAACTAAATGCAAGACATAAAGTAGTAGGATAGAGAGAAGAATAAACCGAAGCACCGGCAACCGGCACATCCCCCAAACTTAGTCAAATGAGAAAAAGTTTGCAAAATAGTGGACGGTGCATCGTCACTCCTCTCGATCCTGTAGTTCCTCCTAACAAACACAAACCCAACAAACTAAACATTTATTCAAATTCAAAACAACTAAAAGCAATTAAACAAAAAAAAATAAAATTGGTTGGGTTGCCTCCCAACAAGCGCTTCCATTTACGTCGGTAGCTAGACGACCTTACCATGTCATCCGTTGTCAAAAACCTTGTAGAGTTTTGATATACCTTTCTCTCTTGATCGTACTTTACATGGAAGCAACTTGTCGATCGACCTACTTCCTAAGCTTCCTCCACCCAAACTTGACTTCATTTTTTCTCGGAATTCTCTCAACACAAGAATGCTATCCAACACACCATCTAACCATGTCTCAATTACTAAAGAATTTTCAAATACCCTATTAAAACTACTCAATCTCTTCAATCCTACTCCTTTCTCAAACAATTCACAAACCTCATTCACCTTCATCATTTGCACCATCTTCTCCTCTTCCAAGAATTGTGCAAAAACCGGAACTTTTTGAATTTCCTCGTGTGAAGGCATATCATTTTCACCTTCCTTCATATCATCAACATGTTGCACCAACTTGTTAGTGTCAACTTCCTCCTCATTTCCTTGAGATAACATTTCACCCTCCTTCTTTGGTTCCACCTCTTGCAACTCCACTATCTCCTCTACTTTGACTTCTTCTATTTCTTTCTTCTCTTCCCTTGGTTCCATCATCAAATCCTCACATTCATCTTCCACACTTTCATTGATCTCCTTACAACTCGTCTTTGAAAGTATTTCCGTGTCCTTTGAAGCTTCCTCCACTTCCTTCATTTCACTCACTTGCTTGTCAATGACCAGCACTTGCATTGGAATCTCTTCAAGTAGCACATCATAACTCTCAAACTTCAGTTCATTAACCGCGTCACTCTTTCTACTTGAACTCCTCAACATCTTAAGTTGTTCTTACATGGAATCTAGTTTGTTTCTCAACCAATCATTCTCACTAGATTCTTTGACTGTTTTCACCGTAGGGTACTCGCTTCCAACTTCCGGCCATTGGTAAACTCCTTCCCACATCTTTTTATACACACTCCGTATTGTCTTTCGTGGCCTTTGTCTTTCTAGTAATTTTTCTTTCATCTCCTCTAATTGCCTTTGCAAATTATCAAGTCTTTCTGCGGCAACTCCTCTTAGATTCTCCATTTTGGCTTCCATTTCAAACAACCGAACTTTGGACCTCGTGATCTTATGACACCTACAAAGATCCAATAGCTCCAATCACAAACCAACAACAAAACAATATTAAACAAAGTAATTAATCTATCAAGCAAAAAATCAAACACCTAGCATACAAGTTTCACACTTCCCCCAATATCTAACAACCTACTAAATGAATTCCCCGGAAATGGCGCCAAAACTTGATGCACAGCAAGGTTTAATTATCAATCCAGATACTTCGTCCCTTTGCCCACTAGATTATCGGGATACTACGGCAAAGTCTAATAGCTAGGCAATACAAAATCGTTGAGTAATTTTTTATCAATCTAGGCATTCAAAGTAAACCTAAGCTAACAACATGTACAAACAATGAATTAAACCAACATTCATCATCTTTTCAATCTCAAAACAATCACTTAAATTTTTCTCCACAAATATGGTAGAACAAGTCAAACAAACACTCAAAGAGATAGAAAGGATGTTGAAATGAACATAGATGTGATCCGATTAGGTAGAGCATAGATGTAAACACATTTTAATCCCTAGATGGATGATCAATTCACTCTAATATAGCCAATCCCTTTTGTACCGGTGAATCGACCGTTGATGAAATTAGAAACCTCAAACAGTTACGTTATCGATCCCTAACTCACTCCTAAAAGCTCATGAATTCTAGACCTATGCATTTCCTCCGCACATGGATTGGATTGAGATACATAAGAAGGACATGTTATTCACGACACGTCTATCCGCGTATTGGCTGCAATGATTGTGTCAATTATCAACATGATTGGCTCTTACCTACATCAAGTTGAATAGAAACAAGCTCTAACATGCTTCAATCACAAAGAGGGAGGTAAACATACAATAATCCAACCTAATCTTCACACATCCTTGTCCAAATCAACATCCAAAAGAAATTAGAACAACATACCTCTCAATTGTATCAATACAAAGTAAAATTGAAAGATATCCATTACAATTGACAAGTAGTAAATGATTACTTCCCCAATTGGATTTGCTTGATCTTGCTCTACCCTTCTAGCCTTCAATCCTTCACCAAGGTTGCTCTTGGATACCTTGAATTAAGGTTGGAGATGATGGAGTATGGAATTTAAGAGAGAAATTATGTAGATTTTCCCTAAAAGTGTAAAAAGTTTTCAAAAAAAATGTGAGTTCCCTCTTTTTATAATGAGTTGGCAGAGCCCCAGATCGCCCGGGATGTTTTGAAAATGAAAAACCGCCAAGGCAGCCCGTTCTGGATCACCCGATCTCGATCTGGATTGACCGAGATATCCCTGTAAATAGACCAGATCGGACGAGCATGCACAGGATCTGTCAAGCATCTCCTCTGAACTGCCAGATCGGTCGATCATCCTCTCTGAATTCCTTCCTGCTCATCCCGATCGATCCTCACACCCTTTGCAACTCGGATTGGTCAATTTTCCACCAAAATGATGAATTATGCTCCAAACTTATCCTACACACTCCAAATCACACAAAAAAACAAAAACACAACGAAAACAACCGAAAAACATATGATATGGAATTAAAATGAACGCAAACATGCATGCACAAACATCAAAATATAGGTCATTTTATGCACATATCACCTTACCAGAAGATAGAAAGGACTTCGAAGTTTATGCCGATGCATCAAAGAGTGGTCTAGGATGTGTACTTGATACGTGCGTAAATTGACCTATATTTTGGGATGTTTGTGTGCTTGTTTTGGTTATTTTACGCCCGTATCATAGGTTTTTCTTCATGGTTGGTTGTGTTTTGGTTTGGTTTTCGTGTTTTGTGTGTTTCATGTGTGTAGGTTCAGTTTTGAGCATAATCGAGCATTTTGGGTGGAGTTTCGGTGGAAAATCGCTCGGAGTTGGAGGTTTTGAGGTGTCGCCCGCCCGAGCTGCTGCAGGACCGGCCGAGCGTCATTTCAGAGAGCTCGACCGGTCGAGCTTGTGCAGGCTCGGCCGAGCTGCATTTCAGAGAGCTCGACCGGCCGAGCGTGGGCTAGCTCGGCCGAGCCATGTTTCAGGAGAGGCTCGGTCGAGCCCATTTTGGACCGGGCGAGCAGCCCTGTTGCTCAACATTTTGGCGGTTTCTGACTTCGACCGGGCGAGCCATTCTTCGACTGGGCGATCCGAGGGTCATTTTTCTTGTCTATAAAAGGGGGAGAATTG
>JAPKLW010008057.1:0-13964 GCA_026898455.1 Plectranthus barbatus | reverse complement strand
GCGAAGTTGTCTCCCTCCAATATAGCAGTGGCGAAATACACAGCACACCCGTAAAGCTGGCCAAGGCAGATGGCTAGTTGAAGTATGTAGCTGTACGATTTCTTCGTTGCAATGGCATACCTGCACGTAGCAAGAACACGAAAAACTCAAACATAAAATCCAATGGACAAATCATTCGTACCAGAAAATTTTCGTGAGGGGGGCTGATAAATTTTTTTTCCTCCACTTAACTTCAACCCCTTCTTATAATTTTTTTTTCTTCTTTACGAGGGGATTATTCCAGAAAATACTGGATCACGATACTATAAAAACGAAAAAAATTTCCGGCTAGGATGCCTACACTGCAAGGAGACAAGCTGGACCCTCCACAGCAGCAGTGATGCCTTCAACAGCAACGACAGCAGAATCGCGGCCAACATATCTCGAGTCGCCTTTACTGTATTCTTTCCCTGGGGATAGGTCATACGTGAGAAGTAGTGTTCGACTACACGAGCGAGTAGACTGAAGGAGGGTTGAGTGACTTACAAACTTCGGCAAGGTAGTGTGGAGTTTTCACTTTGTAAAAATCGGGGGTGAAGGCGAAGTAGCCCTCCAAGATAATGTGCGTGAGACCCGTGAATATCCACCAGCACATCAGCACTCTATCCACTTTCGATATCTTATGAATCCGCCCTTCATCATGTCAAACGATTCAGAATTATCAACAACTTCCCGATTTCATCAACACTATCCAGAAATCAAGCTACTATCGGTAAAAAAAGAGACGATGGCACGTAAGAGAATATTTCAATTCGACAATACAAACAACACGACCATCATTCAAAGTAGCTGCATATATGCTCCCGAGACAATTCAAGCAACAAACAACGAGTTACATGTACAAGAACACGAAAATCTATTAAGCTGCTCACAAAAGAGGGAGAAGCCACAGGCGTAGAACAATTCATAGATCGAGTTCATCTTTAGCAAACGTAAAAGTAGTCAAGGGATTACCAGATAATAGCCACATGACAGAGACAACCAGCACGGACGAGCCACCATAAACAGCGAGGATGGTTGACTGAGAGAGGAAAACTGGGACATAGCCAGGCAAGTGTAGATCTCTTGGCACATACGGGTGATCAACCTGTCCTTCCGTACTCATCTTCGCGAGACCCCTGATCGAAAATCTTGCAGGGTAAAGCAGAGCTCCAATATTACATATGAAAGCTATCAAGTCCCACACAATGGGCCATTTCCTTTGTTGGAACTAAATGGTGCAAATGAACAGGAAAGCTGAATGCATACATTAATGAAGAATTGCCGATTCAGGACCCAAAACATAGCATAATTATCGATTCAAGACCCGAAAGATGATTTCTCAATCTAGAACCCGAAAAATTAGACAATTCTCAATCCAGGTCATGTTAGACAATTTTAGTGATCTTTCAAGTCGTGAATTGAGAATTTATCTTTTGGGTCCTGAATTAAAAATACTCGTACATTAATTTAAACACACACTCACTCACACACCCAGATGACCCGAAACTCGTCATGGGCAAGATGCAGTTGGTATTTTTATTTATTTTTTTGGCTGAAATTAATAGATAATCCATACCAATATACACATAAAGGTTCAGGTTTTTAACATATGAATCAAGAAAATCACAAAAAAGAATGATTATTTAGATACCTAAACCACAGATATACCATAAAATACAGCTTCAATTGGTTGAATCTAAACAAGCTTGGATCTTCTCTCTCTCTCTCTCACAAACATACAAGCACAACAGTTCAAAAAAGGGTTTGAATCTCATAAACCTGCAACTGGGTTTTGCTAACTCGACAAAATTAAGCTTAAACTTGGGCAAAAATTAAAAAAGGACTAATGTTGCAGAAAATCACGAAATCATGAATTCCCAAATTACGCCACAGGGTCAACGCCATATCCAATCCAAGCAAAAGCAAGAATCACATTTCGACGAGAAGAAAATGCAGAAACAAAATAAGGGTAATCGAACACTTACAAAAACTGACCGATTGTTTACAATTGGAACGATAACGATTGTGAATATACACTGGCTTGGCTTCCCCTCTAACAACTAAAGTTGGGATTTTTGACTGATGAGTTTAAATGGAGACACAAAGCCAGGCAGATCTAGACATGACACTCTCTCACTCAAAAATAAATAAATAAAAATCAGATTATGCATAAATTATTGAATATATGTATATAATATAATGTATTGAATAAATCGTAAAGTGTTTTATTTTAAATAATATTTAATAAATTACAATTTTATTATTAAGATAATTTTTCAATTTAAAAGTACGATTAATAATATTTTTTATTTTTTATTAACAACTATCTTATAACAAATTATTTTATTTGAAATTATTATAAGGTTCAAATTGCAAATTTGATAAATATATTGGTGCATTTGAAAAGTATAAAAAATTGTAAGAAAAAGAATATGCTTAGAATATTTTTTTGAGTTAAATTTAATATAAATTATTATTTAATACGATACTTGCTGTATTTTTTTGTTTTTGCATTTTCGGTTAGAGATTATTTAAATAAGCATTAGTAGGTTGATCGCTTAATTATCGCAAGATAAGAATTTAAGTTTTATAATTTGTTAAATAAAAAAAATCACAGGAGTTCATCACCCTAATTAGTGATGCAAACAATTGAATCACTCTTTCAAATCATCATTCAAATCAAATTATTTACTATAGCCTAATTCAATATGTAAAATCTTTAACTTGCATTTATTGATTTATTTAATATAATCAACCAATAATTTTGCACATGATTTGAATTGTATTGGTGTGGGCTTGCAGCTACACCCTAAATAATAAATTACTTTAAAACTATCTTTAAATTGCATGTAAACCTAGTCATAAATCATAATGACAAATTATACCTAACAATAGAAAAGATAATAATTTTTTCTCATTATATATATAGAGGATAAGGGTTAGATTTGGTCTCTCAACTATTAAAATTGACTCATTTAAATACTTTAGGTTTTAAAATTCATGTTATATCCTCTTATTTAAAGAGAAGTTTATATATTTGAATAATTTCATTCACAACCCTCAAATCTTTCTTTAGTCATGAACGGGATCATGACCCGTATATTGACCCATCTAATACTTATTATGACTCGAGACCCGTAGAATATGACCCGTATCCCAACCCAATTATCGATCGAATATTTGATTTTACTCCTGACCCGTTACATATCGATCATGACCTAATTAACCTGATCCCGACCCATTTAATGATCCAATTCCCGACCCAAATTCTGATCATATATATTACTTTATCCTGACTCGATTCTTACCAATCATGACCCAATTTAGTCGATGCCAACCTGGTTGACGACCCATTTCCGGACCCAAATCCTGATCGTATATATTATTGCCTCTTGAACTGATTCGAATCGATCATGAATCAGTCTACACAATCTCGACCCGATTCCTAATTCAAATCCCAACCGATACCAATATAACCCTACTTTTAAAATAATTCCACACAACACACTTAAAAATCTGGTCCCCCTTAGCCTCGCCGTCAAAACTGTTCCACGTCAATTGTTAAATTGTGGTCAGGAAATAAGTATGGAAGAGGTGCCGGCCCAGATATTTAATTTTTTTTACTTTTAACCGTGTATTTTTTAGATTTGTTGATCAAATGCTTTGATTTCCACTGGCATTTTATTTATTTAATTAGTCGATTAAGTCGTGTTTAATTAATTAATGGATAATTTGAAATTATTTTGGCTATTTTGATTAACATATAATTAATTTTAATTAATTTATGTGATATTTTGTTTGATTATTGATTAAATCTTAAATTTTGTTGGTATGGATACGTGAGATATTGGTGGTGAGGATATGTGAGCTTTTGATTAACATATATTTAAATTTTTAATTTATGTGATATTTGATTGTTTAATTTTGTTTGTATGGATACTTTTGTGAGATATAGCTATTTCATTTTGAATATATTTTCTGATTTTAGTATAATTTGTGCAGGTTCAATGGATTAGATCTTGCTTATGTGGTACAACTACTAAGGTGAATTTATGCACCAAAATGACCACATTGGATAGCATTATGGTTACATTAGATTCATTAGGGGGTGAGGAAATGGTTAATAGTTTTAGGAATGAGTCTTCTGGTAATTTTTCTAATTTGGGCAAAAAACGATCCTAGTGCATCATAATTAGTGGTGGAACTTTTAAGCTACCAAATTATGAGTACTGACCCAAACACTTTATTGTTTCTTATTGGTGGGTAGTATATCTATTTTGGTGTTGGTGAGGTTGCTCTAGTCACTTATTTTTTATTCGGAGCTACTGATTTTTATCCATGTGCTCCTTATGATCCCTCTAGTACCTCAGTGTATAGGAACTGTGGTAATAAATTTGTTACAACTAAGGAATTGTTAGCATTATTTAAGAAAGCATAAGTAGAGAACATTGATGATGAGTTGTACTTATGAGTAGCAAATATATTAGCTTTGGTATATTTTGTTTTTAGGCTATTCAGAGAAATGAAAAATTGAGAATTGAGTTTATGTTTAAGTAGATAACTAGAACTATACCCGTGCGTTGCACGAGTATATTTTTTATATTTATATTCAAATTTTAATATAAGAAATATAATTATTTTTATTTATATATATCAAAATAAACTTAGTAGTATATCTATTTTATATATATTAAAAACTATTTTAATATTTATAAAAGATTGTATTATGAATACTAAATAAGGATATACTTATAAAATATAAATTTTATTCATCTCAAGAAAAGTAAAAATATTTTTCAATTTAAAATAATATATATTCTAAATTGCACTATTATGTATGTGGATATATTAAATTCGTTATATATTAATTGCACGACTGTGACATCTTTTCACACATATAATTATTATAATGTAAATATTTTAGCACATATATAATTAATTCATCTATATTATTTCATATGTAGAGAATCACTAAGATTCAATATTATCCAAAATAAACTTTGTTAATTGGAAATATGATTATTTCACAAAAAATAATTGCAAAAGATTCATGAAAATATTATATATATTTTTTTACTATTGACACACAATTAAAAAAATTTCGACAGAAATCCTAGGATTTCTTTAGTATATTATATAGATATAGATTGGGATAAATGGAACTCTTCCTTGGTGGCGTACACTTTTAAGTCGTTATGCTACTATTTGAACATTGCCCCCACTTCTAGAGATGCACTTGGATCCACATTGAGTTTGGGCGGTTTCATTTGGATATTATAAGTATAATTTAATACTCCTAGTTAATTTGTTAATATTATTTATTAAATGGTCATTTTCTAAAAATTTAAATGATCTTGAAGATCTGGGCAAGCCATTCCGGTGCTGGGTGGTGCTTGTGCTATTTTGGAACAGCCAACAATCTTCCTCGGTCTATGAAACGGAAGTTTACTAGGCCAGCTGCAGTGGATTGAGTGTCATTTTTTGCTTAAGAAGAGGTATGTTATTTGTATATATGTAATCAGTATATCATTTTATTAACTGTATTTTTTACTACAGATAAATGCTTTGCGTAACTCAATCCCTCTTCGAGAGAAACAATCTACGACGTACTACACTACCGCCAAGATGCGGGAAGCATTATTTGCACAGTATCAGTTACCTGAAAACCTGATACGTCCTCCGAGAATAGAGGATGAGGGACATCGGGAGGAGGATACTGAGGGTGATGCTGAGGGATATACTAGAGTCTTTGTCACGTAGGTGTATTCGTCGGAAGGAGCACACATCTTCTTCTAGTGGGGATTCTCATGAGACATCTAGATCTCGCACACTTGTTGATAAGATCTGTGGCATAGTGAATGAAGTATTCACAGAGAGAGTTCTCACTCATTTTACTGGTGGCTGAGCAGCAGTTGACCCAAGTGGTGATTGATTTATTTCAGTCAACACGATGTGCCCATTGTACAAAGGGCTTTAGACACAACACCTCACGCCACTCGGAGCACAGACGGAGCACCTCCCACCACTCCGAGCACAGACGGAGTGCATCCTACCACTCCGAGCACAGATGGAGCCCCTCCTACCACTCCGAGCATAGAAAGAGCCCCTCCTGCCACTCCAAGCATAGACGGAGCACCTCCGAGCACAGACCGAGCACCTTCAAAGCACAAACCTAGCACCTCCTGCCACTCCGAGTAATTATGATTTGGTTGAAACTTTTGGACAATCCAACAACCATCTATGCACCTTGCACCAACCCGAAATGTATAACTCTCTTGTCGTTTGCAAATATAATCTGCACGAATATTATCTGAGCGCTTTACTTTAAACTATTTACGGTGCTCCATGTGTCATAGCCCAACAACAGTAAATAGATTATCTTTTGTCCAGAACATGGCTCCCTTAGTTAATTCCTGATCCAGTATGATTGCTACGTCTCTCACCACCTTAGCTGCATCAGTTGTATCCAATGACATAATTGAACTAACCAATTATTTAAATTACCTTGGATTTGAGAGCTTCCTGTTAGAGGATTGATCGGCATAAGATTTGAAATGAAAGCACTCATGCCGCCAGCTGATCTAATCCATGCAGAAAACTTTGCAATTGTACAATTCATCCTGAAGTCTTCGCCATCGAACTCAGATGAGTCCTCATCAAGTTCGGCCTCCTCTGATCATGCTCCACCACACCGACTTCCTCATCATCTGTCTTTTGGCTGTTGTCAGACACTACAATGTTTTCTGGAGGAGCTTCATAATTCAAGTCTGGAACATGTGAACCACCACTTCTGCCTTGAGAACCCATATCAAAATACACGGAAGACCCAAATCGAGCAAAGTCTTCCGGAGTTAGACTTTAATGGTATACCTCAGTGAACTGCTTAACGCCATGAACATTCTGTAGGAGGATGACTCTCGATATGAACTCCTAACACCGATATTTATTGTATTGCTCATAATAACATAAATATTAAGCTCCAAATTAGGACTGCAAAACCGCAGTAGCTCGACATCCATCGCTAACAATGATTTAACAAATCTGCTGCTTCGAGTTTGAGTAATAATTTCATAGTGAATATTTTTTGCATCAAAAATCGAATGAATGTTGGATCGTAATGCAAGTATAAAAAGATTGGTCATTGATATGTAAATCAATCTTTCTTGTCCACCAACATAATTGCAAGATGCGTCGAATTACCCATTTACATCTGTTTCTATCCAAATAGACACTACAAAAAAATTGCGAATTTGCGACCGATTTGCGATAAAAAAAAAGGGTCGCGATTTTGCGACCGATTAACAACGGAATTGCGACCGAATAGAAATTTTAAATTTTGCGACGGAATTGCGACCGGATATTCGATCGCAGATTTTTTGCGACCGATTTTTCCGTTGCTAAATTTTGCGACCGAAAATTCGGTCGCAAATCGGTCGCAAAATTCCTTTTGTTAAAAGTATGTATATTTTTTAGTGCGTATAAAGAATGAGATTATCGTTTGGTTCAGTGGTAACGCGCACGGCGCGCGTGCGGGAGGTGCCGAGTTCAAACCCTCTTGGACGCAAGCCACCAGATTTGATGGTTGGACCGGCCGGTTCAAGACTGGTTCAAAAAAATTAAAAAAAAAATTTTTTGAAGGAATTTTATTTGCGACCGAAAATTATTTTGCGACGGAAATTTCGGTTGCAAATCGGTCGCAAAAATTTGCGACGGATTTAATTTTCGGTCGCAATTTTTTTTGCGACCAAGGTTTTTGCGACGGACGAAATCGGTCGCAAAACAGCAGTTTGCAACCGATTTTTCGGTCGCAAAAACGCGAATTTCAAGTTGTGAGAGAAGAATCACAAAATACCCATTATACCTTATACACATATCAAAATATTAATTTTTTTATAACAAATCACAAAAATACTAAAAATAAAAAATTCAAATTTGTAAGTATCCTTTTCATTAAAAAAAAAAAGCTAATTTCGAATTAAATTTTAAAATAATACCACTAGATTTAACTATAATTCTAGGGGTGACAATTTTTGAACCGATCCGATAATCCGACACGAATCCGCACGATAATAATGGATACGGATTGAGGCTTATCGGATATGGATCCTTATCGGATTGACACGATAAAAACACGAAAATTTTGGATTGGATACGGATCGGATTGGATAATCCAATAAATGGATCGGATTCGGATCGGATACGAATATCCGTTAATAAATTAAGAAAATTTATTTATTTATTAAATATAATAATTAATTAATTGATTTTGATATATTACTTTAGATTTAGAGTTCTTTCAAAAATTCAAATCTCTTAATTTTTGATTGTCCGTGTATTTTTTTAATTCACTACCAAAAAATATATTTATTTATCTATTCATCATATTTTGTAATATTTATTTTCTTCTACTATAAAAATTTAATAACTTTATTATTATTTTTTTTGAGGGAATAATTTTAAATAGCAAAAGTTATAAAACACATTCACCTAATAGCAACCCTTATGAAAAACTCCACAAAATAGCAAAAGTGTACTTTCTCTGTCAACAATGTCTCAATCATCCAATCATTTTTATCGTTTTGTGCGAAAATTACAATTGTTTGTTTATTTTATTATTATCCATTTAGGGTTTCACTAAAATATTAATAAACATAGTGCGTCGGACTTCGCCTTTGAAAATGGGATGGAACTCGGTTCGAATTGGGCTGGAATTAATTAAATTCGGATGGAAGTCGGCCATTATAGCTGGAATTCGGCTGTGAAATTCCGTATGGAATTCGTCTGGAAATTCATATGGAATTCGTATGTAATTCGTATGGAATTCGGATTAAATCAGATGGAACTCGCTTAAATGAGATGGAATTGAACAAAAATCGGTTGGAAGTCCATTTTAAATACATTTTCGTGTGCGATCTGTTTGAAATTTAGGGTTTAGGCTACATGTTGCGATTCTCAAATAATGTAAATCATGTAAAATTTGTTCTTATTTAAAATTGAAAAGCTAAGCACATAAAATATAAATAATGGGAATCATAAGCACTTTGAACGGAATTTCATGTCCTCAAATTTAAGACAAGTAAATCGGACATATTACAATACATGAGGCAATTTAATTCCTAATAACCAAACAAATTAATTAAGCGGTACTCTTTCTGGACAGCCACGTTTCGTGTGACTTGTAGATCCACATATACTGCATTTCTTTGGAGCTCGTCGTCTAGAAGTTGATGTTTGTCCTGCCTCTGCTCCTGAAGGACGACGACTATTTCTGGGTCGACCGGCTTGCCGATTCACAATCGGCGGCAAAACAACACAAGCTTGTGCTTCTGGTGATACAATCCACTCATCTTTGGGAGGCAGTGGGTGTATGACCCCTCCATATATTTCTTGCCAATTCGATGTCTTGTAGTATGACCAAACGTAGTCATATACACTCGTACCCTTGAAGCTGTGTCAACAACAACGATTAAGTAGTGAACATTATAATTAAAGAATGATGTATTTATATATTTACTAACCGAATTGCAGCAATAGCATGCGAGCATGGAATAAGATCCAGCTGAAATTCACGACAGTCGCACAAGTTGTCTTGGAGATCAACCATCCACGTTGTATCTTTGAGGCTGACTTTAAATTGATCATCACTAATAGCCACAACAGAGTATTTGTGTGAGAGCTCCACCATTGGAGTCATTTTGGCCACGCATTCCTCAGTCAACTCTTCGGTTCTTGCAAACGCCTTAGCACGCCTTTCGTCAAACCATTTTTCTACAATGTGCCTATATAGCTCGACAACGGAACAGATCGGCAGACGTCTAGCATCTAACAGTCGGGAGTTGAATACTTCGGCTGCATTCGATGTCATGAAGCTATATCGGCGAACTGGGCATTTTGACCTTGCCCACTTTGCCGGTCCGAGCATCATGAGTTTCTCGTAAGCTGCCGGGCAATATTGTGCAATCTGGTGAATTGCCTTCTGATAGATTATAGGACGGTAGGCATAGGCTGCCTTATGGTATAACCTCACAATTGGAGCAGTGAAGGTTGTCAACTTGCTCTGGATATGGTAACAACACAAAGCGTGTGTTGCCTCTGGATAAACCGTACTTACTGCGTTTGCTATGCTGATGTGTTGATCTGAAACAATCAGCAAATGCTCATCAGAATTGAAAGCCATCCGGATCCGGGACATAAACCAAGTCCAGCTCTCATCATTCTCGATCGGTGCAAATCTAATTGCCAGAGGAAATATCTGCTCGTTGCCGTCTTTGGTTACAGCAACCAATAGCACACCTTTATTTCTGCCCTTGAGGTGTGTGGCATCAACGACAATCACTTGCCGTAATAAAGTTGAGAATGCTGCACGCGACACACCCAAACAAACAAAAAACTGTCGTAGTCGTCCATCTTCGCCGATATTAAGATCGGTAATGGTGCCGGGATTGTGCTGTTCGAGAACATAAAAATATTTCGGCAGCAAGTTGAAAGAATCCTCTAAGCCACCATATATCATAGCTATGGCTCCATTTCGAGCTCGTAGTGCATTGTTGTAGCTCACCTTAATTCCGAAATTATGTTGCAGCTCCGCCATTATATCTCGCGGTTTCATGATCGATCCTTGTCTGCGCATTCTCCGTGCAAAATATGCAGAGATAGCCTTCGAGCGTATAGTTCTGCTTCGGATGTTGTCCATACTTGTAACACAAGTATGATTCGAGCAGAATTTGTATACAATCCAACATCCATCTGAATTAGCGGCTCGAATCATGAACGAACAGTTATCACTGCGGCTGCAACTATATTCCACCCGAGTTTTGGTAGATCGCGACACTTTAAACTCAACTTGATGCTCCATGTGCCAAAGTCCGACAGCCACATACAAGTCTTCTTTAGACCAAAACAATGATCCTTTTTGCAATTCCTCGTCCAATACTGCTTGAACATCTCGTGATATAGGTACGTCAGATGTATCTACTGGAATTATCGGCAATAACCAGTTGTTCATTTGTTGACTTAGGACATCAACTGTTTCAGCCGGTAAAGGCTGAGTCGGGACCAGGCTTGATACAATGGCACCTATACCACCTTGTTCTCGGACCCAAGCTGTGAAATCTTCAATTGTGCAATTGAATAACGAAGCATTGTAATTGTGGCGTTCATCACCCTCAGATGATTCCGTATCGAATTCAGCTTCATCGTCATCATCTGAATGGACAACTACATTCGGATTTTGTGTGTTGGCACCGTCTTCATGATCATCACCATCATCACCACCATCATGGTTGCCATCATCATCAATATCTTTTTCAGGTGCAGTGTAGTTTAAATCGGGGACGGGAGAACTTCGACTTCCACTGCTTCCTTCTCCAAACATCATGGTTGTAGAAAAACGATGTAGTTCTTCTGTTGTTGGACTATAAGGGTTGTGCGGCTGTGGGCTCAATGAAGCCATGTATGGCCTGTACGGAGATGGCTGTCGACGAGAGCTTCCAGCAGCTTCATTTGTTTGCATGTTCATCACTAAATAAAGCTTCGGCTCCCAAAAAATGTTACAAAGCCGTTGAAGGTGTGTATCCGTAGCCAACACTGAAGGAACCGTCCTCCCACTTCTTGTTTCAGTTAGATAATAAAGGGTGTAAGAGCCCACCATGGCATGAGCATCTAGGATGTATTGAACATTTACCTTCTATCGTGATATCATCAGTGGATATCATGATAACTCGTTCTTCTCCGCCGATGTAGTTGTATGCATTGTCCCATTGACCATTGTAATGCAAAATGATTGAACGAAAATTTGCCATATTTTTTGAGAAAGCGTGTTTGATTGTGTTTGATTTTTGAGAGAGTTTTCTGAGAATGAGTATTACACAGCATGAGAGAGTGTTTCAAATTGAATGAGTGTTTCACTTGCGACAAAATGTTTTCAGTCATGAATAGTAAGTTTGAATAATTGTAATAGTAATATTCCTGCATCTTTGTACTATTAAATTCAGAAATACATGTGAAATTTCTTCCAACCCCGCAAATGTTGGCTTTATTCAATTGAATAAAGTCGAATTGAATTTTGGCAGGATAAAAAGCAGACTTTCAATAGTAATAGTCAAGCAGCTTTGTACTATTAAATTCAGAAATACATGTGATATTTATTCCAACTCCGCAATAAAGTCGAATTGCATGTGTTTGCATGCATGTGAATTAAATTTGAGCCAGTTCCATATCATTTGGCCGAGTTCCATCCACAATCGGCGAGTTCCATCCGCAATCGGCGAGTTCCATCCAATTTAACATATTTCCATTTGTTTAATTAAATAGCGAGTTCCATCCGCAATCTGCGAGTTCCATCCCAATTTTTGGCGAGTTCCATCCAAAATCGGCGAGTTACATTCGAAATTGAGAAGTTCCATCCAAAATTGGCGAATTCCATACGAAATTTGTTAAGTTCCATCCCATTTGGGCGAGTTCCATCCCAATGATATTGACTTAATGAAGACCAACATGGCAACATCCATCTATTCGTATTATTTTGTTTTGTATAAGATTATAAATGTTTAACATCGTAAATTCAAGCACACTCCCAATTGAATTTACGTAAATAATAAAACAATTTGCTACAAAATTTGAAGCAATAAATTACAAACAAACTCACAATTTTATTAATAATTTTCTAAAATATTACACAATTTGATACACATTTTGATAGAAAACACCGAGCTAGTGAAGGAGACGTTGTATTTGTTCCTTCACCTTGATGTCTTTTCCAGAAACGAAGAAGCGGACGCGGAGGTTATATCTCCATAACGTGATCGCTACTCCATGTGACGTAGGAAAAATCCTCTTCCGGGGAGGAGATAGCAGTGCCGCTGGGTCTCCTTCATCTCTTTCATCTCTTTTCCCGTAACGGAGAAGCAAGGGTTGATCGGTTGAAACCCTCTTTTGGTGGCTTTCCTTATTTTCGGTTTTGGGAAAAGGAGAAAGATGTCAAGGAATCCGGATGAAGGATTTTAACTACATGTGACGTAGGAAAAATCCTCTTCCGGATTGTTTGACGTAGGAAAAATCCTCTTCTAATTGATTGGAATCAAAAGAAATAAGGGCGATATATGCTTCGAATAAAAAATTTAAAAAGAGCAAGAGAATAGTCATTTGTAGTTGTTATGTTTTTCGAATGAAATGAAGTGAAGTGAATTTAAATAGAAGGGACTAGTGGAATGAATTTGAACAATCTACTTGGTCGATAAATGGGTGCATTTATTCACTGAAAAGTTAAATTTGCACAGAGTGATGTGATATGTCAATGACTTGCAAGTGAATTATTTTGATCAATTTTGGCCAAATTCCATCCCAATTCGCCGAGTTCCATTTTAATTTGTCAAGTTCCATACAATTTGACAGAGTTACATATCATGTTATTTAATAGCGAATTCCATCCCATATTTGCGAGTTCCATCTCAAATTGTCGTTTTCCATTCCAAAAACGTTGAGTTCCATCCAAATTTGGCGAGTTCCATGCCAAAATGGCGAGTTCCATATCAAATCGGCCCAGGTCCATCCCATATTGGCGAGTTCCATCCCTATGCGAATTAATATAATTTTTATAAAATTGTAAATGAATAACATCCTTACTATTCCTTTATATAGAAAGGAATAGTAAATGGTTTGGTAGACAAAAGTGTAAGAGTCACATGCATTATATGAGAAACTTTGCAGAGTTTCACTTTCACGTGAATCTGAAATATTTCAGCATTTATTTACTGAAAAGATAAAAGAGGCATGCAAGAGTGATGAGACATGTCAGTAACAACAATTCATGAACGAAATTGTTCAAAATATAGATTATTTAGCCGAGTTCCACACCAATTTATCGAGTTCCATCGCAATTGGGGCGAGTTCCATCCTAATTTACAACATTTCATCCGGATTTAAACTATTATTAATCAATTCGG
>JAPKLW010008056.1:0-13966 GCA_026898455.1 Plectranthus barbatus | reverse complement strand
CCCAAGAACGTAAATCCTTTTGCGGCAAGGTTCGCCCGTAATAACTCGAGTGCTGGTGAGCACAGGAGCTGCTGTGAACTCTCTCGAAGGAGAAAGAACACCAAGTGAGATCTTTAACTTACAAGCTTAAAGCTTGAAGTCTCGTGTTTGATAAATCAACACACGGAAAGCTTTATGAAAAGCCTCGAAAGTACTTTATGCGTTCTTGCAATGACTTCAGTTCTTTCGGTGGTTGAGCAGAGATATCTAATCATTCAATGTGTCAACCGAGTCATTAGAGAGAGAGCTTGAATGTTGGTGGTTGCGACGTATTTATAGCCGCAGGAACCGATTCAAACTTTCTAGCCGTTTGGACGCATCCGGAAAGTTGTCAGACCTCGGATGTCCTTCTGACGGCGGCAGGTATGCTTTTCCGGAAGGAACCATACCTTTGACCGCTTTATCTGAAACAGATCTCTTTTTGTCAGAACGGCTCTATTAGTCAGTCCGAGGAATAAGACTGGCGTCTTGTGACTGATAGACTTTAAGTTATCCTTCCTTAAAGTCATCCTTTGTCAGTCGATTCCTCAGAGAATCTTCTTCTTGTCTCTACTACGCGGGGAGAGAGAATCTGGAATTCTGCTGGTGACATCTGACTGGTAGATCATACTGGTGATCTTGTGCTGGCAGTCTCTGCTGGTGACTTGCCCTGGCATCATCAAAGTCTACCAAATCTCTAGATGTTAACTCTTCTCGGAATCTCCCATGACTGCTGAAATCACCGCTGGTGAATAGTGTAAGAAGGAACACGCATTCTCCTGGTAAGGTTTGTCAGCCGCCTGCTGATGAAACCCTTCCCAACTGGTGAACAGTGTCAGCGCGAGTCTTTGTCAGCCGCCTGCTGATGAAACTTT
Source organism: Plectranthus barbatus (assembly GCA_026898455.1). NCBI lineage: Eukaryota > Viridiplantae > Streptophyta > Magnoliopsida > Lamiales > Lamiaceae > Plectranthus > Plectranthus barbatus. The sequence goes on along the minus strand of JAPKLW010008056.1, from coordinate 13,073 downwards.
TCCCAACTGGTGAACAGTAGCCAGTGGTAAGCGTTACTCATGCTGGTGAACAGTGTCAGCATGAGTCTTGATCAGCTGCGACTTACAACTCAAAAGACCTAAACAGGACTTTACATTCAAGACTAGAGCTATGTAGAGACAACTGACGCTGGTAGGACTTAAGATTTGATCCACCAAAACTATAATCTAAACAAGTAAGCAACTGGGAAAGGAAACCTTAGATAGATTTCCCAACAATTTCCCCCTTTTTGGTGCGATCAAAGCCTAACCAGCGAGCACTCAGCTGATGAGGAAAGTTACAAAGGATTTCAGGGTTTTACAAATGAAGCCTATCAGATCTAAACCCATGAAATTACTTCCTCAACATCAGCTCTAACTAAAAAATCTTCCCCCTCAACCAAGGAAAGATATTGCTCGTTTTATAAATATAGAAATTAAGATCAGAGCAAATAAGCATGTAAATAAGTTTAACATGCAAGATGAGTGCTGGTGCTGATTACACTGGATGTGTAAATTCAGCTGGTAAGTAAAAACTTAGACAATTGTTGGACAATAAGAGATTGTCATCAACTTGTCAGTTAATCATTTCATTAGAGATATAGCAATTACATGTACAATGACTGATAACTGACTAGTCTAACAGATTTACTTACAAAAACATTAAGAGACAAGACTATGGCTTTGAAGATGATCCTGGTGACTGAGTTCGACCACTGGTTAAGGACCTCAGGATCGCAGTAAGAGCAGCCATGTCTTCCTCTCTCTTCTGCCTCCATTCTGCAGCAATTCTTCTCTCTTCAGCTGCGAGGCGTCTCTCTTCCTCAGCAATTCTGGCCCTCTCCTCTTCAGCCCGTGCTCGCGCACTTTCCCCCTCTTGGATCCGCGCCAAAAAGGTGGTGACACCGGCGGTGACGGACTCCATTTGTTGCGTTACATCAGCTTGGAAAGTGGCAAAGCGCTGATCCATCCTGGCGTCGATATAAGCAAGAAGTTGCGCAGGAGGATGAATTTCAGAGATTGGCATCGCTGATACTTCTATGGAAGAGGAGGGCACATCAGGTACGGTAGGAGCCATTGCTGGTTCAGATTCAGCTGATATCTCCATTAGGGCTGGCTCCTCCGCTGGCACTGCAGCTGCTGCTGGCTCCTCCGCTGGCACTGCAGCTGCTGCTGGCGGGCCTTGTTCAAAAACAGGTGGGGCTGTGAAATCCACCAGCTGCCAGTCCTCATGATACGGGACAAGATCGCCCAAAACCATAGGAATAGATGGGACGGCAGTGGTCAGCCACCAACCTCTGGAGGGATCCTCCTCCACAATGTGGTCTACCAGCAGAGCGCTGGCAGCCATGTCAAAAAGAATGGCAAAATATGGAGGGATCCGGGGGAGAGTGGTGAGGACCTTCAAGCGTCGGAGCGCGTAGATCAGCTGGTATCCACGGCTGGTGGGCTGGAACTGGAGGAATGGTAGCTTAACCATTTTTGGCCTAGGGAGGCCGGAAGTCCCAGTTAGCTGTCTGAATTATGCAATTTTCCTCAAACGGCGCTTGATTCGCCTGGTAGACAGCTGCTGGTGCATTTCAGGATCAGAATCCATGAATGCATTCGCCCACGCCTCCTCTGATCTCCAGTAACCAAGCCCTAGCCTGGCATACAGAACAGCGCGCTTCTCTACTGTCAGCTGGCGCTAGCACAGGTCGAAGATCCTCCACCTCCGGAACTCCAGACATAGTTCCGGATTCACCCTCCACAGTCCTTGGTAGCTGGTTATCATCTCGTCATCAACGGCATTCTCCACCTCCGCCGTGATGTTTTCAGCATACTCATAGAGAGTGGAATTGAAGTACTCCATCGGCTGCAGGGGCAGACACCAGTCATAGATCCTCGAAGCGTATACCAACTGGTGGGGAAGTCCGCTGATGGGGATGATATTGAATGCTGATGGCTCAGGCACTCGTGAATTTTGAAACGCCATTGCCCCGCGGTGCTCCCACCGATGTACCCCTGTCGCCCTCGAGCGGAAGATGTCTTCATCGATCAGCTGATGCTCTTGGATACAGAGCAAGTATGGCCTCCTTTCTGCGCGCACATGACGTGCTGGCGCTGGCGAGGATGTTGCTGGTCGCCCAGAAGATGTTGATGCTTCTGAAGATTGTGGGCGACTGGCAGGACGACGAGCCTTATCTTCAAGGTCTGGGAACAGATCCCTTGGCTCCATTCTCTGCACCCTCGAGTGTTGGACTACTGGTGGCGGCTCGTCATTAGCAGTGATGATAACCGGAGAGGTTTTGTCAATAGCCTCTTCACCAGTAACCTCCAACTCCGAATCGGAGCTCATGTCCGAAAAACTCGCCAGTTTTTCCGGGGTGGTCGCCCGCTCCTCAACTCCTGCACTGGCACCCCCGTGCACGGCCAGTGGGACTTCAGCAGTCTCCTCCTCATCCTGGTACTTATCCACAAGGGATAGTACGTCTTCATCAGCACCCATGACCATCAGGCGCGTAAATGATTCTTCTGATAAGATCTGGCCTGGAGCTGGTGCTGGTGGCCTTGCACTTGTAGTTGGGGCAACTTCCCATTTTCCTTTGGCCACCTGGTGCACCTGCTCCGCCAGTTGCGCCTGACGTCTAGCCTCATGCTCAGCCTGCACCTTTGCAAAGGGTTCATCGCGGGCTGCCAGCTCAGCCTCCCTTTTCCGCTGGTCGGCCAAGGCCTTCAGTCTGGCCTGAGCCTGCTTCTTCCTCACAATGGAAGCTTGTTGCTCCTTCTTCGCTTGCTCCACCAGCTTCTGAGCTCTGGTCTGAACCCTCTTTCGCTTCCGGGTCATCCTCTCTATTGTCTCCTCCTCAGTCAGTCCCAAGGTGGACTTCTTGACTGGTATCGAGATCTTCCCGGATGCTGGCTCATAGGCAGCAGCTGACTGGGGCTGCTGGCGCTGGTGGGTCTTTGGCTTCTTGCTTGAAGTGGGCTTGGGGGCTGGCACTGGTGCTGATGTCCGCGGATGTATGCCAGTTGCCTCAGCTACTCGAGTTTTCTTTTCAGCTCAGCCTTGGTCTCAGCTGGCATTGGGAGAGCCACAGCTGGCACTTCCTCCCATGTCTGTTCTGCATCTTCTTCAGAAATAGACTCTTCGGGGTCCACAGCCGTCTTCCCCTTCAGCCGGCGTGGCTTCTTGTAGTCGGGGACAACCAGTTTCACCCTTGTGGCTGGGATGAAATCTGATCCAACCAGTTGCTCCCCCTGGTCGACGTCGTCCCCCATCTCTACTTCCAGTATGTGGCTGATCCTCAGCCCGAATGACACCGCGTGAAGAAATTTCCCGTCAGTCTTCACGGTGACATTCCTCTCAACATTCTCCAGCAGTCGGCCGAAGAAGAATTCGGCCCAGTTGCCCAGTATGCCGTCTGCCAGGGTGCACATGACAGAGAACTTTCTCAAGCTCAGTTCGGCGTACGAGCCGACCTTGCATTGTAGCATGCGCACTACAATGTCACACACCATTTGCCAGAAATCTTCCATTTCTGACTTCTTCATCCCCGTTTTAAAAACGGTCACCTCCTCCCTTTTCCACTCCTCCCACCTCCGCTGGAACTCGACTGTATCATCCCTATGATACGTCGCCACTTCCTCTCCTTCATTCCTCATTCCAAAGATGTTGGCGAGGTACTCGGCGTCAACAGTGATAAGGTGTCCGAACACCGATGTGGTAAATGATTTCCGGTCGTCAGCGATGACTGCTCGAGCGTAGAACTCGGCAACCAGATGTGGATGGAACGTCCTGGGAGTCGCCGTCAAATACGGGCGGAGCTGCTCATGATCTACCATCTCCATCAGCTCCGGGCCGTGGTGCTTCTCCGCCAGCTTGTCGTTCAGAATCTTCTCCTTCTGAACTTGGGCTGTGCGAATCTGAGCGTGAGAGAGGCGATGTCGGGTGGCTGCTTTATTCAGCGAAACAAGCTTGCTGAATGGATAGGTGTAGTCAATGTCTTCTTCTTTTACAATGCCAGTGAAGGTTGGCATATGAGCTTCGGCTAATGGTAAGTCTAAGGACTCAGTAGAAGAAGATGATTTATCAGCAGGGTTGGAAGAGGATGCCATTGAATGCAGGGAATTTTTGGAAGATGGACAAGAAAAATGTTCGGATTGTAAAGGAAACGTAAAGGTTTATCCGAAAAGAATGTCGAATATAAATACTAAGGCCATGCAGGAATAAACGACCGAGATGAATTCTCAGAAAGTGAGAATCAATGGTCATCAGCAGGGCCCGGTTCCCTGTGGTGACGTGGGCGGTCGTGCTGATGTGGGCTACTCCGTGTAGCTGACATGGCGCTCTCTGATTGGTCGCAAATGTGCTTTTGACCGCGCAGTCACTGTGCGCATTAAATGTGGCATTAAATGTCGCATTAAATTCTGAGATACGCACACGCGAGAGGATTTGAACAATCCCGCCATTTCTGTGACAGCTGGCACGACTCTTGGACTTCAAGAGATCGTCAGTTGAGAGCTGGGACTCAACTGGTCATCAGTAATATAACTGGTCATCAGCAGGATATGCCAGTTGAACACTTCCCCCTGTCAGCATGGCCTCCTTACCAGTTGACAACTGATACTTACGACTGGCACCCGAGTACTTGGATAAATTGAGAGCTGGGACTCAATTTTCACCAGTCGTTGATATATCACCAGTTGTCTGCTGACAACTTGAAAGATTGAAAGAATTGAGAGCTTGGACTCAATTCAATCCGCATAATCTTCTCTTCTTTTCTTCATCGTTGCTTGGAATTGGGAGCTGGGACCCAATTTTTACTTCGACTGATGGTGCATTACTGCTGGAAAATTCGAAATGAGAGCTGGGACTCATTTCCTTCGTTGTTTATGGAATAAGTTCTGCCAGTAGATACCATCTGTGGTTTTGAGCTACCACTAAAGAAAACAGAAAGACTAAGAGCTTGGACTTAGTCTTAATCAGCAGCCTTCAGAAAATCCAGAACGGAATGAGAGCTGGGACTCATTCTTCCTCTACATTTGATCTCGCATCAATCTCCATAAGTCCGAGTTTGATGCACAACTCCTTGAATCTTGCTTCTGGCAAAGGTTTGGTGAAAATATCAGCTAGTTGATCGTCAGTTCTGATGTATTCTACGCTGATATCTTTCTTCTCGACATGATCACGTATGAAGTGATGTCGGATATCTATGTGCTTGGTCCTAGAGTGATGAACCGGATTCTTCGTTATGCACATAGCGCTGCTGTTGTCGCAATAGATGGGTACACAACCAGTGTCCACTTCATAGTCTTCCAGTTGTTGCTTGATCCAGAGAATTTGAGCACAGCAACTGGCAGCGGCAACATATTCAGCCTCAGTAGTAGATGTAGCAACTGAGTGTTGCTTCTTGCTAAACCAGCTGATTAGCTTGTGTCCTAGAAACTGACACGTACCACTGGTGCTTTTTCTATCTATACGGCATCCAGCAAAATCTGAATCTGAATACCCAATGAGTGTAAGCTCATCATTCCTGGGGTACCATAAGCCAAGTGATTCAGTTCCTTTGAGGTATTTCACTATTCTCCTAGCAGCTTCCATGTGTGACTTCTTTGGATTGGCTTGATATCTGGCACACACTCCGACTGAGTATGAAATGTCGGGTCTGCTGGCTGTCAGATAGAGAAGTGATCCAATAATACCTCTGTAGCTGGAAGGATCAACCGATTCTCCTTCTTCATCAAGAAAGATCTGGCAACTGGTGCTCATCGGTATTCTGAGAGCCTTAGTCTTCTCTGGGCAATATTTCTGAATTAGGTCCTTGGCATACTTCCGCTGATTAATGAAAATCCCATCAGCTGACTGCTGGACCTGCAGTCCTAGGTAGTATGTTAATTTGCCCATCATACTCATCTGGAATGAGTTTTGCATCAGTTGAGAAAACTTCTCACAGAGAGATATATTCTTTGACCCGAATATGATGTCATCGACATATATCTGCACCATTAGCATATCATCAGCATCCTTGATGATGAATAGAGTCCTGTCGATCTTCCCTTTCCTAAATCCATTACTGATTAGGAATTGTGACAGCGTCTCGTACCAAGCCCTGGGCGCCTGTTTCAATCCATACAGGGCCTTTCTCAGCTTGTACACTTTGGTGCCTATTTCAAAGCCTGGAGGTTGTTCGACATATACTTCCTCCTTTAGCTCGCCATTCAAGAAGGCGCTCTTCACGTCCATTTGGAATACCGTGAACCCATGATACGCTGCATACGCAAGGAACAGCCGTATCGCCTCCATTCTTGCAACTGGTGCGAAGGTCTCGTTGAAATCGATGCCTTCACATTGCTTGTATCCTTTGGCGACTAAACGAGCTTTGTTTCTGATTACAATGCCATTCTCATCTCGCTTGTTCTTGAAAACCCACTTGGTGCCAATCACTGACTGATGTGATGGTCTCTCTACCAAGTCCCAAACATTGTTGCGAGTGAATTCCGCAAGTTCTTCTTGCATGGCATTGATCCAGTCGGCAGATTGTAGCGCAACTCCTATGGAAGTAGGTTCCTATTGAGAAATGAAACAAGTCAGGAACGCGCTGCCGTGTCGAGTCTGAACAGAACCTTCTGGATCACCGAGAATAGCATCGGATGGGTGATTTCTCAACCATTTAGGAAGATGAGAATCTGCTGGCGTTGGTTCTTCTGTCCTGATGACTGGTGCTTCTTGAACTTCACCAGTCGGAGCAGCAATTGCAACTGGTGGTTGACCTTCACCAGTTGGAACAGTCTCTTCGTCAGCTTCACTCTCTGACTGATCTCCTGATCCTTCGGCGATAATTACACCGTCAGCTGGTGCATCCACTCCAGCTGGTTCATCAGCTATTTCTGGTTCGAAAATTCCAGACGGAGTTCCCCCTGGATTATTGCCAGTTCCACTCAGGGAGATTGAGTGTAAGGTCTCAGCAAGGTCAATTGCATCACCGACCCTCCCGGATTGCTGATGGGCAACCGAGGATACTGGTTGTGAAGATGATCCAGTCATAGGTCTAGTCAAACCAGTTGGTGTAGGGTTTGAGTCTACGATTAACAACACGAGTTGTTATTCAAATCGCATGATCGTTCTTAGGGTATCGAAATAAAAACAATTAAATAAACCATGCGAAGCCTATGCATGCTCCTACAATAATAATTGTACAAGGATGGATTAGGGTTTGTACCTTTTTCACCGTTTGATCTACAGGACAGATCGGAGTATGATAACGGTGAAGAAACGTTCAGATCTGAGACGGAATACGAACAAAGCGATGGCTTTCTTCCCTTTGAAGAAATCGATGGCTCTCTCTCTTTGTTCCTACAGATCTGATCTTCTGATCTGTATCCCTTGCTCCTTGGAAATCTGGTGAGGATTATTCTACCAAGTTGATTCAGCCGGAGGATTTGATCAGAGAAAATCCCTCCTTCCTGAATGCCCTAGCCGCCGCCCTCTCTCTCTGTATACTGAGATTGTGTATCACATACAATTCTGATCTAGGGTTTGGCTATTTATAGTGTTAGGGTTTAATGAAAAACCCTAACCCTAATGGGCTTGAGCAGTGTGTGGGCCAGACCAGGGATCAGATGCAAATAATAAAGTGGGCCCTCTTTTATTAATTAATTCTCACATGTCCAACCCAGAACATTAATTAATTAATAAAGTATTGTTTTAACCTTCACCACGGTAACAATACTGACTCGCCCCTTTATTACCACGTTATTAGGAACGGGTTGCACCAAACTAACTTGATCCACATATTTAAGGTTTCAAACATTCATTAATTAATTTGGTTTATATGACAATCAACCACAATTAATTAATATCTTATTTCCTGAATAATACCACTCAACCTTTATCTCTTATGCTTGAACAAATCATTCAGCCTGCAGGACTTAGCATAAAGAACCTTGTGAGCTCATCAGGGAATGTCACCATCCTGAAACGGATATGTTACGATACATCCAGACTAAGCAGACCCCACACAAACTGCCAACACCCAAAATACGAGTATAAGGGTACATGTAAGACCCGCCACTATGGTAAATCAAAGTGCGGTCAACCTGTGTGTGCCTCTTATCCTTCAGTAAGGTTTAAGATCAAAGAAAGTATATTGGGATCTGGCTCGTTCATATGTCAATGAGAACGGCGCATCCCACTGTTGATCCCATCAATACATAAGAATGTACCGACACATCAAGTAGCCAGGATAAGCCCACTTATGAACTGATGTGCCGCAGCTTAAACCGACAGTCTATCCAGGAACCGTCTCAGCTGTGATACTCTTTATATCTCGCTAGGTCAAGCGAACCATATGATCCTCTTGTGATCTACAACACACCATATGGCCATCCCCTTCCACGAGATAAGAGGATATTATAGTTCGTCGTATGTTCACATTATCAGATAGCGAGATTTGTTTAATGTATCAACATAATGAAAGCCAGTATACAAATGCTTGATCAATTATGCTTTTCAGTATACATATCCCAACAATCTCCCACTTATACTCAAAGCATAATACCATTGCTCTTACAGAGTATCAAGTGTGTCTAAACAATCTAGCTATTACAAAAGGAACAGAAAAGACTAATCCTCAGATCTTCAGCCCAAGAGCACGAACGTGTTCCTCGTAGATCTTCTGAGGCAATCCTTTTGTAAAGGGATCAGCTAGATTTTCTTTCGTATCAATCTTCTGAATGAGCACATCACCTCTTGCCACAATCTCTCGTATGATGTGGTATTTCCTCTCAATGTGTTTTGACGCCTTGTGAGTTCTGGGTTCCTTCGAGTTTGCCACTGCACCAGCATTGTCACAATAAACTGTGATAGCTCTTGGCAAACTTGGAATAACATCCAGCTCAAGTAGGAAGTTCCGAAACCATACGGCTTCCTTTGATGCTTCTGAAGCTGCTACATATTCAGCTTCCATGGTGGAGTCTGCGATGCACTTCTGCTTCGCACTCCTCCAAGACACAGCACCTCCTCCCAAGGCAAACACATAACCAGAGGTTGATCGCTTCTCATCTTGATCCGCCTGGAAATCCGAGTCCGTATACCCAACAGGACACAAGTTCTCACTCTGATAAGTCAAACACAAATCACGTGTTCTCCTCAGATACTTGAGAATGTGTTTTACCGCAAACCAATGCGCCTGTCCAGGATTGGACTGATATCTTGCTGCCATGCCCACAGCATAGCAGATATCAGGCCTCGTGCATAGCATGGCATACATGAGACTTCCCACTGCCGAAGCATATGGTACTTTGGACATCTCATCTTTCTCTTTATCCGTCACAGGACACTGTGACTTAGAGAGCCGAATTCCAGGACGATAAGGCAAAAGCCCTTTCTTGGAATTCTCCATGCTGAAACGAGCCAACACAGTATCGATGTAAGTACCCTGAGACAAGCTCAACATCCTTTTCTTGCGATTTCGCAGAACTTTGATCCCTAGGATGTAGCCAGCATTGCCCAGATCTTTCATCTGAAACTGCTCGGATAACCAACCTTTTATGCCTGATAACACCTCCACATTGTCTCCAAATAGGAGAATGTCATCCACATAAAGTGCAAGAAAGACCACGCTTCCACTGACACACAATCGGTACACGCAACTTTCGTTTTCGCATTGTGCAAATCCATAGGATTTGATCACATCATCGAAACGCTTGTTCCATGACCTTGAAGCTTGTTTAAGTCCGTACAAGGACTTCTTTAGCTTCCAGACAAGATGCTCTTGATCAGCCTGCACATATCCTTCTGGCTGTTCCATATAGATGTCACGACCTTCCTCAAGGTACCCGTTTAAAAACGCGGTTTTGACATCCATTTGCCAGATCTCAAGATCCATATGTGCTGCTATGGAAAGAAGTATTCGAATGGATTTCAACATAGCAACTGGTGAGAAGGTTTCATCATAGTCAATGCCCTCTCTTTGACTATAACCTTTCGCTACCAGTCTGGCCTTAAATGCCGTTATGTTACCATTTGAATCTCTCTTTCTCTTGTATACCCACTTGCTGCCTATGGCTCGAAAGCCTTCTGGTAGCGAGGATTTCTGGTATACATCCATAGCTGTGATAGATTCTATTTCAGAATCCATGGCCTTACGCCATTGATCAGCATCCTTGTCATTCATGGCTTCGTCGTAAGTCCATGGGTCAGTATCATTTAGTCCGTCCTCAGGTATCAAGTCCGACGACTCTCCTACGAACATATACCGTTCTGGTTGTCTAGACAACCTCCCACTACGACGAGGCCCCTTTAATGTGTCTGTGTTTGGTGCATTCACTTGTGATTCACCATCTTGCACAGGCGGTCGTGCACCTGAGTCCATACCTGACACAGGCATGCTCAGAGTGCCACGGGGTTCTCCTGATGGACTTGGATTGTTCTCTTCAATTTCTTGAAGTACAATCTCGCTCTTGGTCTTGTGGTTTCTTACGAATTCATCTTCCAGAAATTTTGCGTTGGTACTTACAACGACTTTCTTATCCTCTGGATCATAAAAGAAACCACCTTTTGTCTGCCTAGGATATCCTACAAACAGCATTAACTTAGATCTTCCTTCCAACTTGTCAGCTTCCTTGTTCAGCACGTATGCTGGACAACCCCACACTCTTAGTTTGAGCAAATTGGGCTTGTGCCCATACCAGAGCTCAACTGGAGTCTTGGGAACTGATTTGGAAGGAACTAAGTTAAGTAAGTACGAAGCTGTTTCTAGTGCATATCCCCAGAAGGAAATTGGTAAACTGGCATAGCTCATCATCGATCTAACCATTTCCAAAAGAGTTCTGTTTCTTCTCTCAGCTACACCGTTCTGCTGAGGAGTGCCAGGTGCAGTCCACTGGGATGTAATCCCCTGATCTGCCAGATACTGCAAGAACTCATTGCTGAGATATTCTCCACCACGATCAGATCGTAGTACCTTTATGGACTTGTTCAACTTCTTCTCTACCTCAGCCTTGAATTCCTTGAATTTCTCAAGGCATTCAGACTTATAGTGAAGTAAGTAAACATATCCATATCTGGAGTAGTCATCTATAAAGGTGACAAAGTATCTGTGCCCAGAACGGGCCTGTGTTGACATAGGTCCACACAGATCAGAGTGGATGAGGCCCAACACATCACTAGCTCGAGACTCCGTTGCCTTGAAAGGCCTGGTCGTCATCTTCCCCTCAATACAAGATTCACAAACCCTATGTGGAACTACCTGGATTGGGTCCATAATTCCACAATCAACGAGTTTCTTGATTCTTTTAAGATTGACATGACCGAGTCTCAAGTGCCAAAGATATGTTATATCCTCACTTGAAGAAAACTTTCTTTTATTTTGATTAGAGAGGTTATATGCCTCTTTCACTGTTTGTTCGTTTGAGCAAGTAATAACATAAAGAGAATCTTTCAGTAACCCACGACAGATAACAGCGTTATTTCTCATGATAGAAACATCTCTACCAAAAATAACAGAAAATCCATCAGAAAAGAGTTTGGAAACTGAAATTAAATTGCGCCGAAAACTTGGCACATACAAAACATCTCTCAATGTTAAAACACTATTCTCAAAACGTAAAGTAACATCTCCAACAGCTGCTGCCGAAACTCTAGCAGCATTCCCCATGGAGATGGTAATCTCGCCATCTTCAAGCCTCCTAGTCAGCTCAAACCCCTGCAAGGAGTAACAAACATGGTCAGTAGCTCCAGTATCCACTATCCACGAATGAATAGAAACCGTAGCTAAACATGTTTCAATGACTAGCGCAGAAGATAACGTACCTCGTCCCTTGGTGACAAACACCGGACAAGTTACTTCACAGTGACCCTTCCTCTTGCATGCAGAACAGATCCTTCTCTTGTAAACCTTGCCTCCAAATCTTTCCTTGCTTACTTCACTTACTGACGTCTCTGTGCTTACATCTTCTTCACTAGGAAGTGGGAAATGATGCTCAAGCACAACAGTCGCCATACAATCATTGATCGTCTTGGCAGATTCCAAGAAAACGATCAAATCCTCCAAAGTGAAGATCACATCTTCAACTAAGGAAGTGAAGTCATTGAAAGATTCCGGAAGAGAGCCATAAACGACATCGTGGAAAAGTCGATCAGTCATACAACCACCATCCAAGACGTAAAGACCCTTGAGATAGTCCATGTACAACACATGCTCTCTTACATTTCCACCCGGTGCTAGCTTGCAGTTCACAAGTCTCCTTATGAACTCAGCTCTTGCAAATCGTCCCACTCTGCCAAAAGTCCTGATGAGATCTCTCCAAACATCAACTGCATCAGTACTATACTGATACTTCAGTTGGAGCTCCTCACTCATGGATGTCATGAACATAGATAACAGATGATCATTGTTCACCACCCATCTCTCATAGGCACTCCTAGAGTAACCTGAGGACTGGTCTAGTGGTACCGCCGGGCGAGGCGTAAGTAACACAAATAGGGTCTGCGTAGAGACCATGAACTGCTCCATGAGCCATTTCCATTCAAGGAAATTAGAACCCATCAAGGGATTTTGCTCCAAGATACGAAGAATAACAATAGACATATCTGAAAATGAATAACGAAATAAATTAAGAACATACAACAGAACGATTGAAACAAATAATGCATAGAACCTTTAGATAAAACAATGCAGTTTGTTTCCTCCAATTGCCCAAGCAAATTTATCGCAAGCTACCCGAGTAGTCCATTTACGACAAAACGCTCAACCAGACCATAAAGATCCTTTAATTTCTCTCCATGCCAGGTATCCGCTAGCAAAAGAAATTAATATTAGAGATCTCAAGACCATGTTCACCTATCCGGAGCAGGGACATCTCAAAAGAGTTATACTCCAGGCAACATCTAAGCCAAGGTAACCACAAGCCTAACTCTAGATGTTCAGAGCGATTTAGCATACGTACTGGACCCATACCGCATGCCCTCAACATCCTTTGTTATCCCACTTAAATTAATCTTAGAGACCAGTGGAAGTTGTCTCAATGCAAGCTACCCGAGTAGTCCATTTGCTTAGAGGCTCCCACTTCTCATATTAAAATAAGTGTTTTAT